>WYDI02023626.1:0-208373 GCA_009867235.2 Psittacus erithacus | reverse complement strand
GGCTGAAAGTCAAAACCACAGCACTGCACCAGCTACTAAGAAGGAGAAAAATGACTGCTGCTGCTGAACCCAGGGCACAGCCCAACCAGGAATACCAGGGAATCAAAGCAGGTGAGTTTTGTAGAGCTGCAATTACAACTCTGATACTGAAGTCTGATGCTTCATGTGCAGATGCCCCACCCTCACAGACAAAACAAGCAAATCACCACACTCTCCATTTCTTACCTGCTCATTTGCAAGCTGGAAATTTTCATAGACTGCACAACGTCTTTCCCCATGCCAGTCCATCAGGTCAATCTTTAATGAGCTCTCTCCTAAACACAAAGTGATGTCCTGTCAGAACTATCTCATGCAGATTGGAAAGAAATCTATGGAGGAAAAATACTTGCACCTCTACTGAGCAGGTCATAGATGTGGTCATTGCCCAGCCAGTATTCATCATTCTTGCCCTGGAATTTCCCAAATCCCAGTTTGTAATCGTCCCATTTCCTGCGGTGAGATACAAATACCAATTTCAGCATGTGAGGGAACTAGACAGTTTGTGACACTTGGCTATGGAAACAAGTAAAACTTCAGCTGTACCTCTAGACACTGTTTTCTACAAGTATCTGATTCATCACAAGCTGAGCTGAGATTTGTCACTCTGCCTTAGAATTAAATACAACTCACAGCTAGCTTCTGCTAAACCTGTGCACACACATATTGGGATCAAATCTTCATACTGCCAGATGCAGTGCTTGCAGAATGAGGTTGTCAGTTAGATGGAAAGGGAAAGCAGCAGCTGTCATACTGGTCTTCAGCAAAGCATGTGATATTGTTCTTCAGCAAGTCATAATTGAAATGCACTCCTGGCTGGAAATGAATGTTGCAATCTAAAATATGCTGCATTCCTGGATGTATGATGTGGTATGGCGAAGAATCAGAAACTGAATAGAAGCTGCAAACAAAAGCTTCCAGATGGAGTTAGAAGCAAAATATCTGGGTTTGTTTTGTGTCCTGTTCCATTTAAATCTACTTTTGATTCATTGACCACTCCTACCTCTGCTTTTTCACAGGATCACGGTTTGGATGTGGTAACTTGTCCTTCAAAGATACATACTTTTCATCAACATTCTCTGGCTTCATCTTTCTAAGAGAAATCTCCTGCTGTTACTTTCTTCTCATAATTCTCTTAAAATCTCCTCTGTTATTTATGTATTATCTTAAATATTCATGTATACTTCTGTATATCATCATTTCCAGTTTTACTAACCTCATGTTTATTCCCTCTCTCATGTTATTGGGGATATTAATTCTGCCTGACCTTCATACTAGTTAATGCTTCTGTTCAGGTTGTGCTCCCTTTACCTGTGTTGAGAGCTGAACTACCATGGCTAGATAGCCACCATGCTCTAGGCAAGCCAGCTTAAAGCCAGTTGAGATTGCTTTGCAATGGACTGCACTCACTGTAAGAGACACCAGACATGCCCTGAAGTTGTGTGTGCTATGATAGTGAATTAATCTCTATGATGATATTTCTTCTTAACTCTGCTACCAGAGCATCTCTTCTTGTGGAGATTTCCAGGTGAAAGTCACCTCCCTGGGACTGTGCATAGAGAAAGGACAATCTGGACTGGTGGTTTGGCATCTTTTTGAATGATCTGAATAAGAAGACAAGTATTACACCATGCTGAACAAAAATTCCTGATATGAGAATATGTTCAACAGGTATCAGTCTGTGTGCTGGCAGCAGATACCTGCCCATTTGGAGCCTTCAACAGTCCCTATTAATGATAAAACCAATATACACACACATATACACTTACTCAAATGCAGAGAAGTCATGAAAAAGGCATTATAGGTCCAGTTTGAGAATGGCCTCCTACTACCAAAATGTACCACTAGATTGTCCTAATGCAAAGAGTTATCATCACTGAGTACAGTCTTGAATACCCTGCTTCTAAGACAGGGTTTGCCAGGCAGCAGGATGGGGTGGAAGCTGTAGATGTGATTGTGAGCCCTGTTGATGCACCCACCTGTTGAAGTTCTCCTTGCCATTACTGCGCCGCTGGATGACGGTCCAGCCCCCGCCATCGGTCATGTCACAGTACACCAGGAATGGCTCTCGGTCTGCCCTGGGCCTGATCCGGTAGTAGCCGTTTTTGGTGTTCTTCCGATTATACACAGCAGAGCAATCTGGGCAGAATGGTACCAGCTTGTTAAACAGGGCAAGGGGAAGCAAAGAGGTATGTGCAGCCCAGAGAAGACATTGCTGAAAGGCTGCCTGGGACAAGGACACTTGGCCAGCCTGTGTCTAGCTCTGTAAGCCCTGCAGAGCCAAAGCAAATTGTTCAGTAAGGTAGGAGCATTGCAGGTTGCAAACTGCTGGGCCTGACAAATTGCAGTAAGGCTTGAGAGCCTTCACAGCTATGCCGTCTGGGGGAGACATTCATAAATCTTCAGTGAGACATGAGATGGCTGCAACGCAGGCTGGAGCTTTGGAATAGGAGTGATGCAGGACCAGGACTGGCTGTGTCAGCAAGACTGTTTACAGGGAAGCTGATTTCCACTGGGAAGGTAACCTCAGCTATACTTCAGATTGATCAAGGTCCAAGCTTTCTAAAACAAGAGGCTAAGCTCCTGTGACCAGCTCTACAAGGGCCTTATCAGGAGAGTACCTTTCAGGGCCACAGTGCTTCACACTTTCAATGTAATGCCCAAGAAGGACAAAATCTTGGTCACAGGCCGTGATTCCAGTTCTCAAAGTGACACCAAAGAACAGAGTTTGCACAGCTGCTACTGCACCACAGAAGTGATGGAGGAACTGAACAATGGGGAGGCTGGGCTCCTCCAAAGAGGTTTCAGTGCCTGCAGGAGAGCCAGGCACTCTGGGCTCCAGCAAGTCACTCAAGGGAAATGGCTCTTCAAGAGCAGGACCCATCTCTCCCTAAAGAAGATATATGAAGTAGGTCTGACAGTAAACGTTTGAGAGGTGCCTGTCCAGCACTGCACCAGGGTCCCAAAACCAGATGCAGGTGTCTGGCTGTACCTGGGTGGTAGCTGCCTAAAGCTGCCCAACTCACTCTGGCCCCAGGGGATGTGTGTTGGTACCAAGGCCACCACTGGTGGCCAGTCTGCCTTTCTTTTCCTGTGTATCCCAGTTTTAAAGCACAATGCACTTTAAAAATGCTAAAACTTTTAGCAGCAATACAATATGACACATGGGGCACTGCAGGGAGAAACAAACACCGTGGTGAGCTGAAATTTCCACACACACTACTGCAGACTGTACCTTGGTCGTAGACTATCAAATTTCCACTGGTTGTGGGCAAAAGCGTCTTATGTTGCATGCTCCTGTTGCCTGAAAACAGCCTACTGCTTGTTCTATGGTAAGTGTTCTCCAGGATGTCCTTCAGTTGTAGTTCATATAAGAAAAGCAAGTCTTGAAGATGTTTTGACCTTTGTCTTAACTTATTGTTGTCTAGGAGGCAGATATCTTTTTCCTATGGAGCAAATAAAAGAAAACCCCCACACTTCAGTTCTTGGTAGGAACAGGGAGGCAAGAGAGAGCAGTATCTGTCTCCTGTTGACCCTACCGTGTCACACTGCCCCTGCGGATTAAGATGAGTCAATGGCGGTCTTCTAAGATACACAAATCTTGCATAGCAAGGGCTGTTGAATTGAACCCAGTGGAAAAGAGTTTTTCTACAATGACCCTGTCACTCCACAAAGCATCTCAGAATATGACCAGATACACAGAAAACTACTTTGGACAAAAATAGTATGTCTCAACTCCCATTTAATGAACTCAAAGGGGTGTTTACGGACTGTGAATGATAAAACATCGAGAGGTTGTACAGACACTAGGTAAAAGATACGCACCGAAAGCCTGGGTGCGGGTGAGCCAAAGCTGACCAGCAGAAGGAGCAGCAACCAGGGCATCATCACACTCATTTCTTATCGCCTGAAAAGAAGCATTGAAAGGCTGCAGGGGAGGTTTCTTCGGCTCCTCTCACAACTTAATCCCCCATCACAATCGTGTTTAATTCCCCAGAAAATGCTGCAGGATTTATTGAAGAGGTTGCTTGAAACTACAGGCAGTACAAAACTGGGGGAAAGATGCATGTCTGGGAGAAGCTGAGGCACCAGTGCAGTGTGCTGACAGCCACTGGACTTCAGCAGAAGAGATCTCTGCTGCCAACCTGCCCCAGCATACAGATGCTGCTTCCGCCAGAGAGTCTCAGCTGGAAAAAACACTGAGTTACTGCCACTGGGAACGTTCAGCTGAGCATGAGCAATCAGTACAGATTGTTCGCAGTGTGCTTGTATGGTGCTTTAAAAAACAATAAAAATCAGAAAGAGTTAAAAAAATCTGAAAACCAGGCTAAAACTCACTCCCCCGCTGCACATCTGAAAGTGCTGCAAAAATCTGGCTACCCAGCTCTTTGCTTTAAGCAGAGCTGTGCTTTGTTTCAGCTGCAGCTCTATTAGCATCCCCAGGGCGGTTGAGGCTAGGGCTGCTTCCAGAGCCAGCAAAGCTGCTTCCACAGGGGAGCCATCTGCCGGGCTGGGGAGGCAGGGCTCAAAGCAAGCAGCGAGAAACAGCACCCCATGGAAGTCACCTAGGAAAGACGTCGTGTAGGTGTGTGCCCCAGCACACGGCTTTTTTTCAGCTCAAAGAGGAGTTCAGGGTGACAGCAGGGACCCCCCAGCCTGTGATGCTGGTGCTGTTCATCCACACCGCCATGCAGCCATGCCAGTGGCTGCAGCACAGAATCGGGCCCCACACGAGGCATGTGGGTGGAGGCAAAAAGCCAAGAGGAAGGATGGGTTTGAGAGATGGCTCCTGGAAACCAGACAGTGCAGACCAGAGGGAAAGAAAGCAGCTTCATCTACACCTTTATCAACACATGAAATGCACGTACCTGTAACTCGCCTTCCTTTCCAGACCTCCTCCTGATAAGATTATCTCTCTTAAAAGTCAACTGCAAAAGAAAGTGATCATAAACCTGGCTGCATCTCTAGAGGCTGATGAGATTTTCCTCCTCAGATGGCCCACGCCAGGGGTGCAGATGGAGAACGTCTCATAGCACTAGGCAGTTCCACAGAAAAGATACTTGCAATTCCTCGTGTGATAGCTACCCAAACCCCAGGTTGTCTGTTGTTACCCAGCACTCATCCTGCTGCTCCTCAGTGAGAATAGCTGCCAGTGAGGTTTCTATTAGCAGTGCTCTCCAAAGGAGAGGGGCTCTACTGGTTGTGTACCATTACCCACCTTATTTGACTAGGAAGCTCAACCAAGACTGACTTCTTTAAGTGTTTATATGAATCAGTCAGACTAATGCTCCCTGTGGGAGTTTTATCTCATGTTTAATACAGCCAGGCTCATTTCACTAAGTCCTGTAAGGTGGAAAGAACACAGCTTTTGTGTTTAACATTCCTTTTGTGATTTATTCTGGTTTATACATAAAAGTAGAGCACAGCTGTAATGTCAAAGCAGCTCCTAATCTGAAGCAAGAAGCAAAAGTGGGGACATTAAGCAAAATTTGCCATTTGACTGAAGTCTCAGGAGGTTTGCAGTTGTGCAACTCTCCTCTGAGCTGGATGATAAGATTTGCTAGTTAACACAAACAAGGACATTTGTGGAAGAGAGAATTTAAAAACCCCAGACAAACAGATGGGTGCCTCCTTTTGCATTGTGGCCAAGGAACTACAGATTATTTTAAAGAAGACAGCAGAAATTTTCTCCTTTACAGAGCCTTGTTCAGAAGAGAGACTGTGGGGACAAAAGACAAGGCATATAAGCCCACAGTAAAGTTCTGCGTTACTCTCCAGGAAAGCAGGACTGCCCAGCTATTACCAAGTACAGCTCTGCTGTTTATTTCTTAAACACTGCATTCCTCTTCTCCCATAAGAACCCTGACCTATTTCACTGCCAAAGGATTATGAAAACAGTGCTTTCCTCCTCACTTGCTCTCAACACGCAGTTTTAGGTTGGTTTGGCAGCTGTGAAATTATATGCATGAAACACCTCCTCTTCCACTCAGTAGGTACTCAACGTTTTGTTCTGCCCCTTCAGCCAAGGGGCTGCAGCCAACAGCAGGGTGCTGGGGTACTGTGCACCTGAGCACAGGGGGCTGCACAACCTCCCCTGGGTTCCTCCACAGCAGTATCCTCAGTTGGAGCCAGCCAGTACCTGCGATGCTGTGCACCAGTTCATGCTCTTGCCTACATGGTCAACATCCTCCTCAGCCCATGAGCACCTCCTGCTTCTAGATGAGATCTGCAACAGGCCTCGTTCTATGCATGGCAGCCACTCCATCCATGTGATGGAGTCACGGTGTGGGAGGCATGGTCAGCCCTGCTGCCTGCAGGGCCGTATGGCTGTGGAGCATCAGGCCCCACATCTTGGAGTCCTGTAGATCCCTGGGTAGGAGGGGCAGTGAGCTGCAGTCCTGGTGGGACTCACATGTTTATGTGACGTGACTGCAACTTTGCAGGAACAGGACTCAAATTCCAGCCCTCCTTCAGGGACTCCTCTAATGCCTCTCATAGACGTCTGCAGCACTCTTATACACTCTCTCTGACTCCACCGGTGTTAGCCTCACCAGCGTCTGCATGTGAAAAAGCCAGTCAGCTGGGATGTGTTTCTTGCACATCTGCTTCACAATGAACTTATTTTCCCAGGCTAGATGATGCTTTAGGAATATCTGAAGCACAAGAGAGGGGTTGCCATAAGGCTGAGTTCACGTGAGGTGGGTCTAGCAGAAGGGTGTGTTCATGTACTGCTCCACTGGCCTGGAGCTGAAATAATCAAGTCATCATAAAGAATGTGGACACTGTGTGATCACCGGTGTTGTTTCCTTACAGATGCTGAAATCCCTAGGCAATGCGACTGCAAAGGCTCCTTTTTTTTTTCCTGGAAAACACACGCTTCACACATATTCTGCAGTGCAAATTCCTGTTCAGTTACTTGGAAGGAGGTCAAATTCCCTCTTAAGATACTCAGTGATCTTGTCAGCAAATAATAACAGTTTCATTAACCCAAAACCTCCCCACCCTCCTCCACCCTCCTTCCAGCAAAAGTATGTAGGTGCTGAATAACAGTCGTGAAAAACTATCATTCACACATTAAATGCACAGCCAGCACAGGAAGAATGTAAACTGATGGATAAACATGAATGAGGAGAGTGGCTCCGCGGCAACTCTTGATACTCCTTCAGTCATTGGGCACTGGGCATTCCCATAAAGAATAGGTTGGGATAAAGCCATGACCATGACACATGATGGACATTCACTCCCTGAGAGCCCAGTGGAACTGCAGCTGCATGACTGTGGTGGCATCTTAAAACTCTTCAAAGACACATCTGGAATCCTGTGTTCAGTTCTGGGGTCCTCGGTACAAAAAAGATAAGGAGCTACTGGAGAGGTCCAGTGGAGGGCCACAAGGATGATCAAGGGTCTGGAGCATCTCTCTTATGAGTAGAGATTACAGGAGCTGGGCCTGTTAAATTTAGAGAAGAGCAGACTGAGGGGTGATCTCATTAATGTATATAAATATCTCAAAGGCAGCTGCCAGGAGGATGGCACCAGACTCTTTCCAGTGGTGCCCAGTGACAGTACAAGGAGCAATGGCCATAAAATAAAACACAAGAAGTTTCACCTCAATATGAGGAAGAAATTCTTTATGTTAAGGGTGGCAGAGCACTGGAACAGGCTGCCCAGGGAGGTTGTGAAGTCTCCCTCTCTGGAGATATTCAAAACCCACCTGGACACATTCCTATGTATAATGTTGTAAGTGGCCCTGCCTTGGCAGAGGCACTGGACAAGATGACCTCCAGAGGTCTCTTCCAACCCTAATGATTTGACGATTCTGTGAACAGCTCCTCATTGTTTGTTCTTAAAAGGAGCAGGGAGTAAATGAGGTGGGCTGCTTCAGACTCCAAAGCAGTTAGAGACCTGGGGTTTCCATAGCAAGAGTCTGACTGCCTACCTGTGGTCTAGGAAAATGCAGAGTAGCCTGGAGCCAGCTCCAAGCAAAACAGCTCATTTGCACTGAATCCAGGTGCTTTATGCATTTGCCATTGTTTTTACACTTCTTTATCATGTCCCACCTTCCATGAACATCCTGCTCACTGGGCTCCTTTGCAGGCACTGCAGGTCTGGAGGTACCAGGGCTCCACAGGCTTTTGATACATGAGCTACTAAACATCTGCAGGAACCTGGCTGCTAGATTTTTTAAGACAAAGTTAATGTATGAGATCTGAAACAAATATTTTTTTTTTTTTAATCTAACAATAAAGGGTTTCATCAAAAGTAAGATAAATGTAAAAGATTGGGATGACATCAGCCACCACAGTTTCAATCTACGAAATAACCGAAACCAGCATATGTACATTAAAAGTCTGTGGTGTGTTAGCAAAGAGTAACCACAGAAATGTGTGTACAAAGAAGGAGCAATGGCAGACCATGAAACATGCTAGATCTGAATGTTTTGATAACATTCAAAGAGCAAAGACATAATTCAGTCTAACTAATGAGTCTGCATGCAGCCTGTGAGTGTCTAATGGGCTGACACAACAAACGTAATTAGTTTGTAAGATCCTGAGGGCAAGCACAGGTCCCCTGGATCTCACTCACATCAGGAATAGCTGTACCAAAGGGAATTAGTCACAAGGCCAGAGGGAGTATGTGGATTATCTGCATGATCTTCTACCTACCTCAGGTCAGAGAACTCCCTGACCTAATTCAGTCCCATTTGAATGAGAGCATCTCTTTGAGAAAAAGATATTCTGGTGCAAAATATTCAGTACTTAAAAATCAGCCATCACCTTAGCATGTTCTTCCACTGCTTAATCACCCACATTGTTAATTATTATTGTTTTTTGCCTTAAATCTGAATCTGCCAAATTTCATCCTGCAGCTTTTTAATCTCACGATGCTTTACTCTGCAAAGGGAAAGAGCCCTTTGCTGCCAAATGTCTTTTTCCCTTCTCAAGGCTAGGACCAAGAAGATGAGCTCTGTGCCTGCCCCAGATGGGAACCCAAACCCTGGTTACCTACTTTGGCTGCAGGGGGAAAGCCAGCAAGGTCATGGATCAAGGGGTTACATGGAGCTTGCCCTGGGCAAGGCTGGGCACCACGGCACAAGCACATCCTAAGGGAAGAGCATTAGTGGGTAGGACACTTGGCTGTCATGGAGAGGGAGTGCAAAACTAAGCTTTTCTCCTGAGGTGATTCCACTCAGGGTTGTTAAATGCATAACACATACGTAGAGGTGCTGTGAGATGTGGGTGGTGTTTGGCAGGGTGTAGTGGAGGTGGTCTCAGTAGGCTTGTTGAGGGCCTCCAGGGACTGCAGTACTCCTCTGCCTAGATTCAGGATCCCAATCTAGCCTAAGGAGGAGATTAGCAGCCAAGATTTGTGGCCAGGACAGTCCAGGGCATGCATAGGAGCAGAACTGCAGGGCCTGGAGGATCTCTGCACCCCAACAGTGATGCTCAATCTATTTAATTGCCTCTAAGGTTAGGCAGCTGCTGAGAAAGTATCCTTCTAGATCTAAATTTCAAAGCTTTTAAGACTGCTTACACCCTTTTTGGAGCACCTAGACTTTTTTTGAGATCCAGCCCTGGCCAACTGTGATTAAGTCACTCCTTATCAGAAAACAGGCAGCTTTGAGTGCACTTCATAGCATTTTAACTCACATGATGACTCTTCCCTCTTTCTTCTGGAATTGTGGTCACCAGGACTGGAGACCTGAGAGCAGACAAGAGCCAAGTAAAGAGCTCAAGCAGTATTTCCAGCCCCACATCTTTCCTGTCTGTGGATCGAAGGATCTTGTTACTCCTTTTGCCACAGAGCCACATCTCATAGTTATCTATGCCTGGCTACTCCCCACCGCTACCCCAGGATTTTTCAGAGTTACCCGTCTTCATAACAGAGTTGCTGATGCTTCAGATCTGACCTGTTTGCAGTCAGGATGATTGTGATTCACAAAACGAGGAGTTAGTCCAGAAGTGCTTGCAAGCTCTTTGACATGGACACGCATATGCCTTGCAGGTGGCAGGTGCCTTGCAATGACAGTTAGTGGGACTGTAAGTAGACTGAGGATTTTTTAAAAGTTATTGCATGATCCTTTAGGTATCAAGCGCTGAAAAGCACCATCCTGAGGTCCTTTGTTCCGAGACTGAGAGTGGGTGTATGGAACAGCAAGTTGCTTGCTCATCTGGACTCACCAGATGTTACAATTTACCCGGTGCTACACAGCCGTTCTTCTGATTGACCACTTTTCCAACTTCTGTGTCAGCTGCAAACTTCATCACATGGGATTTTAGCCAGGGCATGGTTTTAAACAAAACAACACAGATCAACACATTAAGCAGTGTAAGACAACACCCAATCCCTGCAGAACCTCTCTGGAAAGAAATTGATTATGGATAGTTCCCCTCCTAGCTATTTTAAGACTAGTATGATGGGCTTTCACCAATATGAACCAAATTGAGTTTATATTCTTCTACCTCTTTAATCAAAGTGATTTTCTAGCCAGACAGTTGCTTACAGAAGCAACAAAACACTTTAGTCTGTAAAACTTGTAGTCTTGTTTGATAAATCAGTTTGACAGGAATAAATCAGTTTGACAGGAATTATTTTTCCTAATCCCATAATGACTGGCATTAATAATTGTTACTACTAAGATTCTTTAATACTTTATTAGTTGAAACCTCTGTCTACTCTGCTCCTATTTCAGCTGGGAGTAAAGCCAAGATGACAGACCTACCAGCATCACGTCATCTGACCTACCTGCTCCTAGTATTGGCAGAAAACTGATTCCCCCTCCCCACTTATCTGCATATTTATGCTATCCCAAGAGTTAATAAAAATAAAACTATTTTTCTTGGCCATTTCTCTTAAGAGTTTCAGATATAAATGAGCCATACCTATCGATCTTAAAACCTGCCAAGCGAAGAGATTGTGTTTACCACCCCCTCTGTTATTTTTGGAATGTAAAGTATGTCATCACCCCTCTGAGATATGCGTATTTCATCCTACTCTCTATCCAGTATGTAACTGGATTATTTACTGAACATTTCAATCTCTCCTGCATTTTGTTGACAATTCTGCTACTTTACACTGATGAATAATTGTCAAGGGATTGGAACTGGATTCTGATGGCTCTTTAAATGTCAGTATCATGAGTTAACCAGTAAAACATAATGAAAATGATTGATAAGTCTTGAATAAAAAAAAAAACAAAACAGAATATTTTCAGAGCTTTCCTTTTATTTTTAGCTTTATGAACCTTGGATCTTGCCCTACACTTTTCTCTACCACCTGAGAGCTAGAAATTTGGTTTCATTAATTAAAGAAAAAGGCTGTGTTTTTATTTTTGTCATCTGAGTACAGAAGTTAGGGTTTTAAAAAACAGAGCAATCAGCTGGCAAATCTTCTACAGCATCACCAATGTTGTAACATTAGCAACACTGAAAGGCACAGTTACACTCTTATCACTGGCAATGCAGCAGCTACCTGTTTGATGAATAATGGGAAGAACTGGTTTTCCTTTCTAATTGCAGCCTCTAGCAAGCTGGTTCATTTACGGCCCTGGCATTCAGTCTGAGTGCCAAACTGGAAGTCTCCAGCCCCTGCTGTGACTTGTTGGAAGTTGTTCTGTGAAACGTCTTCTATATCCAAACTGCTTTCACACCCTGGTGCTTTCAGAGCCCAGGACAAGGGAAACGAGACTTCTGTGTTTCTGCAGTCTTCTTCGATATGGTCCTTCTGTTTAGTCTGCTGCCCCAAAATACTCCCTATTCTCACCATTCATCTCAAAGCTTTTATTTCTTTTGGGCAAAGGACAGCCGGAAAGGCTCCTGCCACGGGTTAACCGCATCTACCCCCGTCCAAGCTCCAGCAGCCGCGGCAGCAGCCCCCAAAAGCTCGCTTTGAGCTCCCTCTGCTGCCGACCTCTCAGCAGAAAACCTTTCCAGCGCGGTCCTGGGCCCCGCAGCCGCACTTCTCTGTGATGGTCCTACTCAGGGATTGTTTGTCACTTGGCTGTTGACAGGTGATGAGGAAGGCGTGAAGCCCTTGCAGAGCACAGGGCAACTATCACGCCGTAATCTGCCCCGCAGGCCCCCATCCTGCGGGCATCAGTACTGTTAGGTGCCTCTGCCCTGGGTGTAGCAGTCACTGTCACAGGTCGTGGTGGCCGGGCTGACCCACAGCTCACCCGCACCGCCCTGTCCCGATCGCCGCCACGCCACGGGAAATGCATTAAGAAGCATCAAGGCGCGGCAGCAAAGTTGACAGCGCCCGATCGGCCGAGGCTCGGGAGGAACGGCCGGGGCAGCCACGGCGGGTGGGCTGGCGGCCTTCTCCCTCCCGCGGGCTTCTGCTGGCCGGGGCCGCCGGGACCCCGGAGGGGGGTGCGGGCAGGCCCTGGCCCGGCTGTCGGCCCGGTGAGCCCCGAGAGACGCCCGGTGCTGCGGGCTGCGAGGTGACGGGCGGTGCCGGCAGCAGCGGCGCCGTCGCCACGGCAGCGAGCGGGCCCGGCCCCGGCCCAGGTGCAGCCGTTCCGCGCCGCCGGGGCATTTAGCCGCAGCCCGGGAAGCCTGTGATTGCGTTCGCGCTCCGCTGCTCGGTCTGGCCTCGGCGGGTGAGTGGGGCTGTGCGGCCCGGCGGAGGCCGGATGGTCGGGGAACAGCCCGCAGGAAGTTTAGCGCGACTTTCCGCTGAGTGAGCGGAGCGCCGGGGGTGGGTGTCCGTGCTCGACTTTGGGCCGCGCTGAGGTGAGGGGAGAGCGGGCTTCGGCGGGCCGGGACCACCGCGGGCTGTCCCACTGCGGAGCCGCAGTTTCCGTGTGGCAGCCACTGGACCAGGGCTTGGCCTGCGGGGCCTCAGCCGGGAGAGAAGCGGTGGTGCCGGCTCCCCGGTGCCGGCCCTGCTCTGGCGAGCGGTCAGGCTGCTGGTGGGACAGCACCCACCGCAGTGGGAGCCGCTTCCCACCCTGGGACTGTGAGGCTGTGCCCGGGCGACAGCTGCCGCCCGGCGAGGCACGTCTGAAGGAGGGACGAAGCGTTCGAGCCAAGTGCGGGCCTCTCGCCCGGGAAGGTGATGTGTGCGGAGGCTCTTGGACCGCTCCCCGGGCTTCCAGCCCGCGCTTGGCGGAGCAGCCTGGGGCTGCGCCTTTCTCGGAGGTGCCAGCTGCGGCTCTTTCGTGTCTCATAGCTTGAAACAGTGAGGTAAAGATGATGTTTTAAAGTTGTCACTGGTTTGTTAGGTGTAGTAAAAAAAGCCCTTCATCATACTGCTTAGTGCGCTGATTCTCACTAACCTTATAGAGAAAAACTGCTTTGTCAACTGGGGTAGAGGGAATATTTGAAAACGAAGCGAAGTCTGTCTGCTGTTAACATGACTGTGTGCTGTGGGATGCTGGTATTTACTGTTTCTTTTACTGATCTCTCTTTAACTTAGACATATGTCTCTTAAGACCAGCAGAGCAACAACAGGGAAAATGACAGTTGTGAGGTATGAACAAGGGGCAGAGCTGACAGAAGCATCCAGGTGAGTGAAATGAACTGTACCAGTGTGTGGGTTTGGGATTTGAGGTATGCTGTGTGTGGCTCCCTACCTACAGTTTCGTAGTACTTCAACAAAAATAATGGTGGAGTGCTAGTGTTTGTATTCTCCCAGCCCAGTGCTGTTGTTTGAGAGGAGTCATGTATTTGAGAGAAATATGCTGCTCTGGTTGACTTCTTGAAGTAAAGCACAGAGCACCCAGCCCTGGTTTAACAAGTTCATAGGATTAAAGCTCACTCACTTCTGTCATCCAGAAACACTGTTAAGGTCTCTGGCAGAGCAAGATGCTCTTTTGCTTTCTCTAAAAGCCTCAAGTCTGAAGTTCTCTTTGGCTGTGAACAGTCAGAAAAGCTTACGCTTTGATGGAGAGCGTGTGAGGTGGAAGCAAGTTATTCTAGTGTATCTTTTTTCTCTTCCACCTGGTTGTCAAAGACTAGATATAGTAGCTTGTGGCAGAGAGCTTGTTCCAGCTTGGACAACGAATAGATGTAGAGTGCTTAGCAAAACAAACTCCCACTGAGGAAAGCATTATCTAGGACTGAATTCTTGTGTGAGAGCACAATGGAAGCAGCATGCTTGGACTTTGGTCCTGTTTTCTTTTGTGTTAAAGATTGGCTTTGTAACGTAAACCGCTAATGTTATTTGTTCTTGTTTTAATCACAGTAGAGGATAAGAAGGTGGCTTTTGGTGCACTTCATGTGTCTATAAGGATAAGCAAGTGACTTGCAGCGAAATAGCTGTAGCAGCTGTTCATTGAGTGGAACCTACCAAGTGACTATCCCATAAGAATAGCTGGGAAGCAAAGCTGAATGGCTGTATGTCACTAGAGCTTTGCTTCAGTTCTGGGAACAAAATGAAGATGGTAGCATCTGGAGATGCTGGAGCTGAAAATTGAGCCTTAAATGCCAGAACTCTTGGTGTGGAATCTTTCTTCTGTTCTTCCTGATACTGAGTGCAGCTGGTGAACCATCAGTATTGGTTGCTTAAACTAGGAAAAGAATCATTAAACCTCTTGCTTAAAAGCATGCAGAAGCAGTGCTGGTGCATGGATCCATTGTGGAGGATGAAGATTACTTGGATCTTCTGAGTTGTTATACCAATGCTTCAACCTAATGCTAGGTTGCCTCAGAACAGCATGGAAACATCAGTTTTGAGCATGTGTATATAGTTGCTGCTGCCCAGGAAGCAATGATGCCAGAGACAGTGCCACAGCAAACACTGTGGTTGTGCTATTATACAGCATAGTATTTCTTTGGAGGAGGCTTAATTAGAAACTCCTGGATTTGGATGTTACTTTCTCTAAAGACATCATGTGGCTTTCAGAGCTTCTCAGGTCGTTGAGCAAAAGCCTAATCTAAAGAGGTGCTTTTAAGGAAGCTATGGCAAGCAGCCACTACTGTCAAAAAGTGCTGTTCTAGCACTAGCTCAGCTGCTGCTCTGGTCTTCCGGTTTCCGGCCTGGTATCCTGTTCTGCACAAAACCCTCTCTGCTATGGCTTTTCCTGGTGAAAACACTAATTCTCTGAACAAGTAGTATAATGTAATAGCATTAATGTAATTTGGACTCTCTGAAGCAACTTTACATATATATATATTTCCTTTCAGAGTCCCAGAATCCAGACTGTTAAATCCTCAGCAGGCTCTTGGATGCCCAACTTCAAAGCCCTTAATGAACACATATATTCCCTTCCTCCCCCAAAACAAACTTCTGCAAGATAGATTGCTAATGGTAACTAGGTCAGTACAAGTCAAAGTGTTCTTCTGTTCTAACATATGAGAAGTATTTTTTCCCCTGGTACTATACCAGTACTATGGCCCAGTCTGCTCCTCACTGCTTAGCTGATAGTTAATATTCTTTTCTCTGGAACAATGAAGGATAACAATATATAAAGTTGACTTCTCTATCAGTATGTGACTTGTGTTACTCCTTTGCCAGCTCTCCAACAGCAGAAGAGCCCACGGTAAAGATTGATGATGGCCATGATGAGGATAATGGACCAGACAGCTGTTCCAAGTAAGCTAATAATATACTAAATGCCTGTCTTACCCCTAAAAGTGGAAACTGTTGAGCCAAAATAAGCAGACAGGTGTCTTGCTGAAGTAGAGATAAGCCCAGTGAATCACTTGATATTGACATTTGCTCTAGTATATAGTAGAGACAAGTAAGTTCAGGAAGCTTCTTTATGCCTCTAAAGATGAAAGCCCAACCTAAGAACTAGCTACAAGTCCATCATATTATGGAGAACAGGGAGTCCAAACTACTTTAAGCTTTCCCAAAAGAATGTTTTTGAGAGAGCACAGGAGAACAAATGCTGGCAAGAAAATAAGATGAATGAGTATCTGGAGTGAATAAACATCATGCCCTCAAGACTAAACTGTCTGAACTTGCTAGTGGTTAACTCTGTTCTTGAAGTAGTTATTCTCCAGGGATGTTTAGTTCTTGTCACCAGATTACTAATTCCTATATCGTATTTAGCTGAGTCAGTGACATATATTGACTCGTTGCTCTGTGCAGCTGAAGAACAGTAAGACTAAGCCTGTTATCTCAGGTCTTCAATGTGACAATGTGTCTTTGTAGAATTTGGGAGTTAACATTTACAAATGCATTTTACAAAGGCCTTTAGCTAAGTATGCGAGCAAATGCGCTACATTCTCAACTGATGTAAGATGTTGGCAGGCCAAATTGGGGTGGTGTGTATGTATTTCAGTCTGTAGTGCACCTAATAAAGGTACCTCTCCTTAGGTTGTGGAATTTGGAGCCTAGGTATACCTGCTATGTATATTTACTATGCTAGGTATACCTGCTATATATACTGCAATAATTGCACTTCCTTAGATATTAGGCATTCATAAATGCAAGGAGAACCCCCTGTATGCTAGGTTGCTTTCAAGACAAGACCTATTATTGCATCCTTGACTTCCATGGGAAAAGTGTATATTACAAACTGTGTATCCTTCTGCTTAAGGATGCAGGTGTTTGCTGGTTAGACCTTGAACCTAATAATGAGAGGCATGGGTTAATTTGGTAAGCCCAGCAAGATGCTTCCTCATCACTTCAGAGATATCTAGCCTTGCCTTAAACTGAGGTGTTAATGATATGCCCAAAGTAAAATGCAATGCTCAAGTTACCCTAGAGGAAACAAGTAGCTTGGACAGGGTCACTGGGGTGCAATATGCATTACTGAGCTGACAAAGGCTTCCTGTAACAGTGGTATCTCTAATGGTGGGGAGAGGAAATGTAGTAGCTGTATATAACAGGGAAGATAAGGTAGATATGCAAATAAAAGTATCTACTGGTACTTTTTATCAGTATGTCAGAACTTCTGATAGGTTCTGTTGTTAGTGGTATACTTGGACAAAGTGTTTTCTTTTAAATGCCTAAGAAAAGATTCTGTATTTAGAGTAGTTAGGCAGTCTTGGGATCCTAAGTAATCTTGGGATTACTTAACAGACTCGTAATCTGTTCTTCAAACTGTCAGAACTTGGTGTTTGCAGGTAGTTGCTTCTATGTTAGTTCTTGGTGTAGCCTAAGGAGGCTTTCAGCTGGTGAGATGGCTATTCACAAGTGCAGCTTTTTCCAGGCCTAGAAAAAAAAATGTCTGATATAATAAGATAATATCTTGAACAAGATGTTACCTTAAGAGATATTTATCCTTTAATCTTCCTCTTGACCAATAGCTGTTACATAAGCCTACTTTTTAATGTCCAGTTATAAGCTTTAGGCCAGACTTTTAGTGTCATTGGAATTATGACACTGAGTAGTGTTAGGCATAATTGCATACTATTATGCTTCTAGGGTCTGATGAGTACTGATGAGCACTTTTTCTATGAAGTGGTCAAAGCATTGCTTTCAAGTACTGCCTTAACCTATACTATTCATGAATACAACTGAATAATCTACTCTTAAAGAAATCGCTACTATACAGAATTCTAAACTGAAAAGAATGTGAACAAAAGAATGTAACAGTGCTTTTGTGGCTAAAATCAATAGGAAAATGTCACTTGACTTGATGCAGCTTCTTTTCTTTTGCAGTGCAATTAGGAGAAAAATTTCCCCATTTGTGATGTCATTTGGATTCAGGTAAAATCTCATGCCTGTAATGATATGGGCAAGATAGAAACAGTCCTTATTTCTGGTGTGAGAACTTGGAAAGTTCCTTGAACAACAGTGGCTCCAGCCTGCTCTGTATGAAAAGTACTGAATCCTATCACCCTCAGAAAGGATGACTTGAGAATAGTACTTTGACTGGGAAAGAAGCCTTAAACAGCTAGGGCTATGTTCTTCAACTAGAGCTGGAAGTCAGAACTGTAAATGTCATTGACCTGAATAAAAGCTTTTTAATGGCTTACTCCAGGCTGTGGCAGCCTTTGAACAACCAGTTGGTCGGTTGTATGCAATCTAGGTGCTGGAACAAGGTAAGCTGTTATGGTCAATCTAGTCCCTTAAAAATAACTGTCTTTATCATGACTATAGTGAGTTCTGACTGCAAGAGAAAGTGAGTAAGCTGGAAGACAGCACTGACACCTGTGTGCCTTAAAGCATACAGATCTTCAGCACTTCTAGGTAGCTGTGGAATTATGGGTAAATAAATGCAGCTGAGTTTGGGGCAGATATACAATTCCACATGGGTTACGTGACCTGCATACATAAATGCAGTGGGAATCCTGCTTATACAAGCATGCTTCAATCCTGTATATAAAAGACATGCCTTGCTGGGACAAATTAAAACAAAAATTTGGGCTTGTGCTTTTAGGTCAAATATCAGCAATTCATTTCTACCTCTTGAGCTCACTAGTATCTTTCTTTTTGCAGAGTATTTGGAGTTGTGCTTATCATTGTGGACATTATAGTTGTAATTCTGGATCTGGCTATTGGTGAGAAGGGTGTTAGAGAGATTCTTGAAGGTGTTTCCCTGGCAATAGCACTCTTCTTCCTCATTGATGTTCTCCTGAGGGTGTTTGTTGAAGGGTAAGACATGAGCAAATGTTAAGTTAGTGTGGCAAGTCCTCAAGCTAGTAAGGAAGCAATGCTTCAAGCATGGTCTGCAAACATGGGTGTTTTGTAGGCTAATTCTGTGGTCATAGACAATGGCTCCATCTCTTCTTGGTTGTGTGTTGTCTGTTACCCTTCTATAGAATAATCATAGAATAGTTAGGGTTGGAAAGAACCTTAAGATCATCAAGTTCCAAACCCCCTGCCATGGGCAGGGATGCCTCACACTAAACCATGTCACCCAAGGCTCTGTCCATCCTGGCCTTGAGCACTGCCAGGGATGGAGCATTCACAACTTCACTGGGCAGCCCGTTCCAGTGTAATAATATGTAAAATATTTGGGATATAAGTAAGAACTTCAATTCCATCAGCTTTGCTGTGACTGATGCGTGTAGACCAGGTGTAAGATTATTTTCTCAGCGAGTCTTCAGTGCTCAGTGTCAAGAACTACTTCACAAGAGCTTGTCTCTAGCAGTACTTATGTGTAGGTGATTCTGTTCCTGAGTATGTATTTCAGTGTTTACTGTCCATATGGGCATCTCTCTAAAACTCTCTTGTTTCAGCTTCAGGAACTATTTCCGGTCCAAACTGAATATTTTGGATGCATTCATAGTGGTGGGAACTCTGTTAATCAACATGACATACTCCTTCTCGGGTCTTGCTGCAGCAGGTCAGATGCCAAGGTAAGAGTGGTATGGCAGTTGTTAAACATGAGCTGTCTTCATAGTCTAAGAATTTTCTTTGGCACCTCTAAGCTAGATGTGTACATTCTAGATCATGAATAATGATAGTATTTCATGGTACAGACTAATGAGGGATAGAGACTTTTAATTTTTTCTGTAGTTATACTGTACACTGTCCCCATCTCAAAGGCAGAGATGATCTAAACATCAGTTAGGGTAGCTAAAAGTGAATAGTGAGGCCATCAAATGCTCTGATTTAAACTTTTCTTGGGGGAAGGTGTGCAGCAGTCTTGAGAGAGAGTCTGAAGGTCAGAAACATGAGTTGGATTATAATAGCTGAAGGAGGATCTCCATTGAATGGATCTTGACAGTGTGGCAGCTCTTTCTATTTCTTGTTTCTTCCACCTTGCTTTTCCAAAATCCCCATGGTAGTACCTGTTGGCTTTTTCAGCCATGTCTTGGAGAGGGGAAATATGCTGGTTATGTGCGTAAATCAATTCAAGTAATATTTTCATCTCGTTTCTGTAGCTTGATCAGATGATAATCTGAGAGGAATCCATTTGTGAATGAGATCTTCCCACCTAACACTCCAGTAGTGTCTATGTAATCCAGCTAATTCCCAGTAGCCTACCTGGGATTTATCACTTTTCTTTCTTCATAGCCATTCCCCAAGAAACAGCAGTCTTAGAGCACCTGATACATCTCAGAATAATTAGAATTTGAGCAGCTTCTATGTGGATGAAAGTATATATGTGACAAGTGAGAATTCAGTGGCAGGCCATAAAGGTAACATGCCCTGATGAAGGAATATGGTCTCTTATTTCTAATCTTATCTAGCTGGTTGTGCATTGGCGTAAGTTACCCATTTCCTTGAAGTCTGACTTATAAAAAAGAATATTGGGGAATGAAAGCTGGCTCTAGGAGCTAATGCTTAACTGGCTAATTTCCTTAAAGGGCAGAATGCAAACTGCAATCTTAAGAGATGCTTCTCAGAGTTGTGGTTCAGGCTGGGTTCAGACTTTGGAGTCTTCATTCCACTGTTGTTTCATCACCTTGGCTCCCAGTTTCTTGCCTGCTAGCTTCAAGGGAGCTCTGTTTGAAATCGGCAGGGTTATCCTGGACTAGGCAGGAGCTTTGGGGAAGAAAATGAAACTGTTCTCCGGGTGTCCAGGACAGCCCTGTTTTGCTGATTTTAATCTCTCCATCAGTGGAGAGCAGACTGTCTTTAACTGGAGGTTTGTCTCCTTTACTGCAGGTATTCACCAGGATTCTTGCCTGAGTGTATCAGGATCTGAAGTATGTGCATGTGCTCCTTAAAAGCATATGCTCACATAACTCCTTCAGGAGTGAGTGTCAGTTTGCCCTAGTCCCTAAGGGTATGTGAAAGCAGCTGCCCCTGTTCAGTTGCTTTGGTAGAACCACTCACAAGCATCTTGCCTGCTTCAAAGTTCAACGGCAGTTCAAAGTTCCTCAAACCAAATCATCAGCTCAAGTTGCTGAATAATTAAACACAGGGTTAATACTGATCTGTCCTCAGGTTTCTTAAGGCATGTTGTATATAGCCTGTCTGGCTTCTCTCTTCAGCTATTTTCAGGTGATTACTTATGCTTAAATAGGTACTTGAACAAGCTTCAAGGAACAAGAATTTGGGAGTTAACATAGGTAGTGTTACAGGAATTTGTTTCTCTGCAGAGGTGCCTGTGAAAGTCTGAGCAAGTAGGGGATTTCCTAGTTCTGTTTCCTAGTTCCTAGTTAGCTGTTCAGAACATGTACTCCCCCAAAAACTCAACAATGAAAACATGGTATTTTTCAAGCACAGTATTCTTTCTCCAAAATCTGCCTGAGAAGTCCTAGTTCAGTGCATGAAGAAAGCTTTAAGCTGTGAGGGAGCTTTTAAATAGCTTAAAGCTTTGTGTTTAATTGTTAGTTTTCTTTCATGGTGAATCTAACTCTTATCTAGAATGGTCACTCTCTTCCGAGTTCTGAGGATTGTCATCTTGATAAGAATATTTCGCCTGGCTTCACAAAAGAAGCAACTTGAAGTGGTGACCAGGAGAATGGTAAGTTGGCCTCTTGCTATATCTAGGCTACTATTGCTATTTCCCGCTCTTTCTCCCCATAGCCATCAATAGTAGCAAGACTGCCCACAGCCTGGTGGTCTGCAACTGAATAATAGTGCCTAAGCAGCACATCTGTTTAGTGTGCATGGCAGGGTACTGGAGCTTTGCTTCCAACTTCAGCATAGCTAATCATTCTTAACTTTGCTCAAGTAAGCAGCACCTTGACCTGAAAGGCAAGCATATTAAAGTGATTGCACCATCAAGTGTTTCAATTAGTAATTTCTAGTTTCTGTGGTACACAGACTGGTTTTCCTTATATAGAGGAGGAGAGGAGTTTTAATGTTTCACTGCTTATTCCAGGTGGAGACAAAACAGCCTAGCTGTTGAAGCCGTATCTGTTGTAAATGCATCTTATTTTTATCAGGGCACTAAAGTGGTACTTGAAGCTTCAAGTATGTCTTCTTGCTCAGGAATAAGCAGTCTTGATTATACTGCCCTTAATTTTCTTCTTCCTTCCCTTAGCCCCCAAACACTCAAATAGTAATGATGGATTCATAACTGCAGCATTCTTGACACTAGAATGAACTTTAATACTTCAGAGTAAAAATTCTGTGCAGAGCTTCTACTTAAAGCTAATCCAAGACGCATTCTTGGCTAATGCTGTGAATTTTGCTGTAGCAAAATCAGGCACTGCTACTTGACTTCAGAGTCTGGATGGTTGGTTTAGTTCCTGGTAACAGGCAGCACTTGTTGATCTCTGGCATTGCTCTGGAAGATTAACTTTTCTTTTTTTGGCAGGTCTCTGAAAACAAAAGGCGTTATATGAAAGATGGCTTTGATCTGGATCTCACTTATATTACTGGTTTGTAGAAACAAATGAGACTTTGCAGCATGCTACATCCTGCTAAGACTAGTTACTGTTTTGTGCTTTACATGAAATACAGGCAATGTTTTAGACTAATGAAATTTAAGTATGAAGTCAAACCAGGCTTATTCGTTTTCTGTGGGATTTTTGAAATATGGATTCCTGACTGACACTGTTCTCAAAGAGCAGCCTTCCAGGAGAGAAGTCATATGTGTTGTATGTATTGATAGAAATTCTCCTGAGGCCTAGTGAACCAGAGCTGAGAAACTGACTTATGGGTTTTTTTTTTTTGGTTCCGATTCTGTGGAGATTGATGCTTAATAGTAGCTGGTGCTTTGGAGAGCATTATTGTCTTGCTCTAGCTATGCTAAATGTAGAGCAAAGGCTCTTGGAAATGAGTAGGTTGTCCTTATAATTAGGGTAGGAGTAAGCAATTTCGTAATGATGTTGCTCTCCATCATGTAGTTCTTGCATATGGGGAGGCTTTCCCCTGTTACTTCAGCTTGCTGTCTTCTCCACAGATCGCATTATTGCAATGTCATTTCCATCTTCTGGGAAGCAGTCTTTCTATAGGAACCCTATAGAGGTAAAAATCTCCCATTTACCAAGGTCACTATTTCTGAGTGATTTTTTTCATTTCTAGGTTCCCACTAATTTGCATGTGGACTAGATAAGCCAATCCTAGTTCCCCTGGTTCGGCTGGTTGGAATGACTAAGTGATGGTCTCCATTGTGCTGTACTGCTTGTGTTGTAGTCTCTCAGCTGAGCCTATTGAGATGTATCTCACTGAGGATGCACTGGTGCTCTGAAGCTCCTGTTCTTTGGGAGTGTTTCTGAGAGCCAAGTCAGTTCTGTCCTAGGCTAGTAGTAGTGTGATTGATAAGAACTATCTATTCATCCAAATGAAGATGTTTAAAAGGTTTGTATAATGCTCTTTTCAGTGTTATGCCAGCTGATTTTGTAGAAACATAAATATATAGGGCAGAGAAGATGCAGTAGTACTTCTATTCCAGACAAGAACCCGAGCTGTTGGGCTGGGAAGGCTTGCTGTCCAACAGCTATTTATGAATGCAGCTGCTGACTTCACTTTGGGGATAGGGGCTGAGGTGGCAGTGGAAATAGGGAGTAGATACCTAACTACTCTGAACTTCTGTTGCTTTAGGAAGTTGCAAGATTTTTGGACACCAAACATGCAGACCACTATAAAGTCTATAATCTCTGCAGTAAGTATACTTAGCTGCTGACTACATTGAAATACAGCTAAGACAGAAAAACGTCTCTTCAGAGTATGCTGCTGACAGTAACAGATCTCTGAGAAAGTATAATCTGTCAAAAGAACATAGCTGTCTCTGATTACCATCTGTCCTGAAAGTGGGTATTGACTTTGAGTATCTAATGCTGTCCTGGAGTTTGCAAAAGAGGTACTGGAGGTCTTGCAGTTTAGGCTTCCTTGCTTATGCTGAATAATTGCCTTAGCTTTCCAAAACATTTTATTGAAAAATGAAGGTGGGAAAACTAAACCTGGGCTAAAAGTTGGGGTGATGTTGGAGAATTTGCTAATAAAGGCTTAGAAGAATGAAGTGGAAGAATAGTTAAATGCTCTTCTGTTTAGAGGTGACTAAAAATACCCCAGAAAAGTACTTCAGAAACAACTATCTTGTGGTTTCTGCTTCACAGCAGAGCTGGAAGCAAGGTATTATAAAGGAGCACTGACACTTGAGGTCCTGAAAAAGCAAAATTGTCCTCTGGCCAGCAGAGGGATAGATAGGGATCACAATAAGCTGTTAAGGTTGCCACTCTAGCTGGTGGTTGCTGTGGTTGACATTTATAGTACATCAGAACATTAACTGTCAGGTACCATAATAATCCCTATGGAAAGGAATGGTCATCTGGGTGTGGAGATGAATTTTAGCTTAAGTGAGAGGTGTGAAACTAGAAGCTATGCAAGCATGGCTTTAGCTAAATTACCTTATTTTTTTTTTCCACTTTGATCTATCTATACTACTGCACTTTAAACACTAGTATATGCTCAGATGAGCAGCTGTGTGTCACAAGCCACTTTATTTGTAATTATACTCCCCTTCCTGGCATAACTTCAGATTTTTCTTTGTAGGTGAAAAGGGCTATGATCCCAAGTACTTCCACTACAGGGTAGAAAGGATCTTTATTGATGACCACAATGTCCCAGCACTACAGTGAGTCTTGTCAAGAAATATGTACGTCATGGTAGCTCTCCGTGGGCGTTTGCTTTGATCTGCTGACTTTCCTCTTATCTAGGGACATGCTGAAATTCACTGCCAATGTCCGTGAATGGATGAGTCAAGATGAAAAGAACATCATAGCAATTCATTGTAAAGGAGGCAAAGGTAGGACTGGTCATGTATAATTTGTGTATACTACAAATTGCACCTTATTCTTACTGTGGCTTCTTTTGATATGTGGTCTTAAACCATAGCATGGGATTGGTTTACAGCATAACTTGACAAATTCTGCAGACACTGACTAGCAGCAGTGTAGTACCATATGTTCAGTATCGCACAACCCCATTTCTAGATAGCCCAAATTGGTTTTTAATCTAAGCTGGCATCTGATCTCTTAAAATGTTCTTCAGTAACTTCCTGCTGTTCTGGCTGTTGGGACAGCAGTTCTCCAGGAGAGGCTGGGGATAGGGAGCTGCTGGAACTGATACTGTCAAAAAGAGTTAAGCTTCTGCTTTGGCTCCCTGATGGCCAGTCATCCACATTGAATACCCTGCGTTGTAATATGCCTCAAGCTTTTTGATTGCTGTGGGGGAGAGGGAGGGAATTGTGGGATTGTTCAGGTTGGAAGAGATCTTTAATATCATCCAACTGCCAAGTCCACCACTAAACCATGTCCCCAGGTGCCACGTCTACACATTGTTTAATTACCTCCAGGGATGGTGACTCCACCACTTCCCTGGGCAGCCTCTTCCAGTGCTTGACAACCCTTTTGGTGAAGAAATTTTTCCTAATATCCAGTCTAAAACTCTCCAGGCGCAACCTGCTGATCAAAATTCCTGCCCAACTTTATGTTGTCTGCTAACTTAACTGGGGGTGCACTTGACCCCTTTGTCCAGATCATTGATAAAGATATTAATCAGAACAGGCCCCTATATTGAACCCTTGGGAAATACTGCTTGTGACTAGTTGCCAACTGGCTTTAACTCCATTCACCAACACTCTTTGGGCCTGGCCATCCAGCTGGTTTTTTTACCTAGTAAACAATATACCTGTCCAAGCCATGACCAGCCAGTTCCTGTGGGAAATGGTGTCAAAGCTTTTGCTAAAGTCTAGGCAGACAACATCCACAGCACTGTCTCTCGTCTGCTAAGTGGGTCCCCTTGTCATAGAAGGAGATCAGGTTAGTCAAGTAGGACCTGCCTTTCATAAACCCACACTGACTGGGACTGATGTCCTATACATACCATATACAGAACAGGTTGTCCTGTACAAGCTGTGTGGTGGCACTCAAGATGAAATGCTCCTTAACTCCTCCCTGGATGTTTTAGGTACTGCTGGACCTTAAATCGAGGTACACAATGTTATGCAATAGGGCAATGTGGTCTTACAGGTATAAGATAGTCAAAGGTACTGCATATGAACTGGCATGTGGGTGCTGTCTGCTACTTGTGGTAGTGCAGGAGCTGTTGAAGTGCATAGATAGCTGTGCAAATAAACCAAGCTTCCCTTTAAACATCTGTCACATCTTTAGCCACCTGCTGTTACTACTGCAAGTACTTGGCTTAAACCAGTGGTTACTTAACATAAAGAAGCCTCCCCCAGTCTGAACTGTAGCTTAAAGGT
This sequence comes from Psittacus erithacus, assembly GCA_009867235.2. Taxonomy (NCBI): domain Eukaryota; kingdom Metazoa; phylum Chordata; class Aves; order Psittaciformes; family Psittacidae; genus Psittacus; species Psittacus erithacus. The sequence continues at coordinate 182,392 of WYDI02023626.1, read as the reverse complement.
TTTACAAAACTCAATACTGAAACTACCTGCAGGCTAAAGCCTGTCTGAAATTTGAAGAACAAGTGTCAGGAGGGGTGACTTGAACTCTGACCCTTTTTTAAACTCAAAGCTGAGACAATATAGAAGTATTGTGCTAGCAGTCTTGATGCCTTCTTAGTGAGGTTGGAGGTGGAAGAGTTGGGGCAGAGAAGCAATGCTTGACTTAAAGACTGGCACTTGGCAATGCTATAGCCTCATCTAGCAGGGTGTACTTAACACTCCCCTGTTGCATGGAGGCCAGCTTCCTAAGTGTCTCCAGTAATATTACAAAGAAGTGTGTGCACTGCTTTCAAGAAACAAGTTAACAAAGTGCAGTATCTTGTCTTAACTTGTTCTTTCTAGAAATACAGGCACTTGACTACATTACTGTCACTTCTGAAATGGAGAGGAGGGAAGAATTTCATTTTCACAAAATCCCAAATACCTTTGAACTCCTGTAGGTCACCCTGTCTCTTATTTCTAATGCAGGGAGGACTGGAACAATGGTTTGTACCTGGCTTATAGACAGTGACCAGTTTGAGAGTGCAAAGGTAAACAATGGCATTTATTTTTTGATTCTTTTAGTATTCAAGGTTCTTTAGAATCTACTTAATTGATGAAATGCATTAATACTTTGCAAGAACTCCATACTGGAAAAAGGACATTGTGAACTGATGCTTTGTTCTTTACAACAAAGTTCTTTGTTCTTTTTCAAAATAAAGTTCTTGCAAATCTTACTAGGTAAGTTCCGTTGTGATGAAGACTATTGTTGATCAGGAAGAATGGAGAAAGTGAAATTGAACAGATAACAACTCTGAAGCACTCTTTTTGGAGGCATAATAGACATAGGATTTCAGGCAATGCCTTTCTTGAACTATAGGTGGCTTCTGAGCATGCTCTACTACAGATAACATCACTGGTTTTAAATTGTCTCCAAGTAGTGTGAGGCATCAAGAATTGTCTTGACTGCCAGTGTTACAGCAAGAAGCCCTTCTGGGAAAAGGGAGAATAAGCAAGTCCCAGCCAGGACAGATGCATGTGCTGCTTTAGCTTCCCAGGTCCAGTATACCAATTTGCAGATGTGGTCTGCAGAAGGCCCAGGTTGCTCAAAGTAGTCTGTGCTGACTGTGGATCCATTTAATCACTTGGGTTTTTTTTCTCTGTTTGCTTTCTGAAGATTTGAACTCAGTTCAGCTTGGTCTGCCACAGACCACTTGAATACACATGGTTCTAAAGCAATTGCTTAAAAAGTATATTGTTCTCCTTCACCCTTTCATGGATGGCAGACTTAATGTATCTGACTTCCTAATTAGTACTTTTTTTATTCTAGTTAAAAGCCGCCTTTAGAAGGTACCAAAACAACTATTGCATATTTTTACTTGCATTCCCTTATTGGAATTGGCTAATGGAATTCTAGTTTACTGTCCTCCCTTCAGGAAAGCGGAATGGTGGTGGGATAAATATATTAATGCTTGAAGTTATCTTCCTATGTAGGAAAGTTTGGACTACTTTGGAGAGAGAAGAACTGATAGAAGCACAAGTGCCAAGTTTCAAGGAGTTGAAACTCCATCCCAGGTAAGCTTCAGCAGGTCCAGTAACAGTAGCCAAACCAACACTACTCTTGCAACTGCCTCTGCGACCCCACCTCCCCTGCTTTGTTTCAGATGTAGATTCCTACATGCTGAACTCCTGAACTTGATGTATTTGTTCTTTAATGGTTGGAAGACCATCTAGTAGTAGGGTTGTGCTGCATCTTCCCTTCTCTCCCTCCCTTCTTCCCTCCCTGTACATTCCATATGCCTTTCTCTGCATAATAACAAATCTGAATTCTGGCATTTAAGATAACAAAATTGGTGAGATAAGGGAAGCTTTCAGTCCAACCCTGCTGTTCAAGCAGGGTGAGCTAGAGTAGGTTGCCTAAGGCTGTGTTCCATCAGGTCTAGACTACCTTCCCAGATGGGTACTCCACAGCCTCTCTGGGCATCCTGACAGGAGCACAACCCTGCAAGATGGTTGGGCTGTTATCAAGGATGCACCGAACCCTGCAGCCTGGCCTGGGGAGGGGCTATGGCACTGATGTGGCTGGGTAGAGGATTGCATACTCTAGAGACTGCATTTATAAGGAAATACTAAAGTTATTGCTTCAGACCACAGTTTAGGGCTTTGCTTGTTCTGATTCGTTGTGTACTGTGTGATTCAGAGGTGTGAGATGAAGCTGGTGACAGAGGTACATCAGTTGCTGGTATAAAATGGAATGGAAGTACAGCTGTCTTACAGAATGTGCTTCTGTAAAGTGAAAGTATCTTGTACATTTAAACATCCTGCCCCTTAAAAGACTATACTACAAAAGCTCCTCACTTCTTGCTGAACTGAAGTACAGGATTCCTCTGGAACATGAAGTTTAAATATTGCTTAAAATGTAGATACTGGATTTGTCTAGAAGATTGTTTGAACTGGGGAGGGGAAGGAGACCAAATGGCTACTTTCCTCTCAGCTTTGCACTTAGAGCTAAGAATTTAGGATTAAGTAGATCTTCTACTCCTGCCTAGAATTAATCTGTGTGGGTTACAGAAACTGCATAATTTGTCTGGGTTTTTGCATTACAGAGTAGGTATGTTGGGTATTATGAGATCCTGAAAAACAAGTATAACTTGAGACTCCCACCAGAGAGACAACTCAAAATAAAAAACCTCAAAATCCACTCTATACATGGTAAGAGCTCTTGAATTTGGGCATTCCTCTATCCTATTCCTGTTACAGGCAGCTGATGTCTGCTGTCTCTCTTGCAAAGACCATGATAGGAATGTAGATTTACTGGGATTTGAGAATTCCAATGACACAGTTAAAATATAATGAAAAACTTTTTGGAGTGAAATTGCCCCATGTATTCTGTCACTTGCTGGGTGTTTGGTTAAATGGTGGCTTGCATACAGCCTGCTCTGTTTTGGAAGGGAAATCACTTTCCAAGGGAGATTAACTCCACATGTGGAACTTGATCCACTACTGTTTCTGCACACATGTACTGGTAATCTTGATAAAAGATTGTTCTAGGACACTACTTGGTCTTGGGGACTTCAAACTGCTGTTCTTGTTCAGTTGGTGGAACCAGACTCTCCATTAGACTGTTCCTGCTTTATACCTGCTTTGAAATGTAGCTTTCAGCCACTGAATCTTGAGCTACCTTTAGGATTTGAGTTCTCAAGTCTATGACAAGGTATTCTGGAAAGAAGGCACTTTTGAATAGGATTTCACTTGGTTTTCATGACCACTTCTGTTTCCAGCTAACGTACGTGCTCTGGTATAATGCAACTCTCTTTCCTAGGAGTTGGGAAAGGCAATGGAACTGATATGAAGGTCCAGGTGATAGTGAGGAAGCAAGTTGTACTAGAATGTGTATGTGCCAGTCAAGGAAACTGCAAGGTGAGCACTATGAAATCATGTCAGTCAAGTCACAGAAGATAAAAGCTGACTTAGAGGTCAAAAGTGTCTTCCTGTAAAAGCTGAATATTGGATATAAAACTGTCAGATTAAATGGATGTTGTAAATTCTGAGAGGATGAAAAAGCTAAGCTTTGCTAAATCACTATCTTACCATTACTTTCCTATGGAAGATTTCCCTAGAAGTCACTTAAATGCAAATAGCTCTCTTTAAGTAGCTTAAATTGTTGGCTTTTACTATAGCACTGCTATTGTATTTGTATGCCATGAATGAGTAGCAAGGTACTGCCATGAATTGGTCCCTTGTCTCTCTGCAGTCATTTTTCATAAAACTAACTCTTCATTCTGTTATCTAGCTCTTCTTTGATGCTGAAAGTGACTCTGTACTCATTGGCTTGGAAGACAGCCCTGTCATAAGTGGTGATGTGAAAGTGAGATTTGAATCACGTTCAGTAAGTATAAAAGTGTAAAGATCTTTGCTTGAGTATGAGGAAAGGCTGTGGCTTGCACTGCAGCTGGGCACTGGCTGGGTGTGCTGTGTGGGGCAGAATCTGTGCTCCTCCCCGGTGACTCCTGCTCCTCCTCTGGCCCCACTGCAGTGAGTGTTGCAGCAAATGTTGCTCCATCGGTTTATGCAGGCAGGGGAGACATCTGGCTGTTCTTATAGTACAACTGAGACATGTTAGTTGAGTACCTTCCACTAGACCAGATTGCCCAAAGCCCTGTCCAGCATAGCCTTGAACACTGCCAGGGACAGGGCAGCCACAGCTTCTCTGGGCAACCTGTGCCAATGCCTCACCACCCTTGTAGTGAAGAATTCTTTCCTAATATCCAATCTGAATCTCTCCTTTATCAGTTTAAAGCAGTTCCCCTTGTCCTGTCCCTACATGCTCTTGTAAAAAGTTTCCCTCCAGATTTCCTGTAGATCTCCTTCAGAGAAAAAAGTGATCTGGGTGTGATGTTGGGCTCTTCAAGTGTACTGGCTCTGGCACTTTAGCTTTGTAAACTAAACTACTGAGGATGAGTGGGTACTTGTGCTCTGCCAAAAAGAGTCATATTGTCTGACAAAGTCTCTGTGCTTAGGATCTCCCAAAAGGCTATGACGACTGCCCATTCTTCTTCTGGTTCAACACTTCCTTTATTGAAAATAACAGGTAAGCAATCATAGTGACTGCCTTTGAGATCCTAACTTTTAGTGTCTGAATGGATCTAAAAGTTCATAAGCACAGTACTAATAGCTGAGATAGCTGGCTTGTCCAGCCTGTCTGAGCTTCTGTGTGGGTACTGGTCCCTGACTCTCAGCTGGAACTTAAGAGCAGGCAGTTGGTATGTAATTGCTTGCACTGTGCCAAGTATTTTAAACATGTGATAACTTAATCCATTAGGCTTTTGTCAACAGTATTATTAATGAACTTGAATTCAGAAAGGTAATGCTGACTTTCAAACCAAAGGCAACTTGGCCATCCTCTGTAGCATGGCTGCCTGAGAGGCTGGAACTCACTCAGCAGCTTAGCAGGCAAACATTAAGACCAGAGTTAGAGGTATTGATCCTTGGGATTCCAAAGAAGTGCTCTTTGACTGCTTCTCATGCTTTTATTAGAAATTACTATGGTGGCTGTTGTTGAGATTAGAACTCCTGGGGGTGCTCCAGCCAGTGCAAGTTGGGCTTGTCTACCTCTCTAGGGAAGTGATGTAGAAACAGGAGGCAGAGACAGATCCTTCTCTTCTGCCTACCAAACTAGCCAGATTTAGACAGAGGAACAGCAAAATTCACATAAGGATAATTACTGTGTTCTCTGTAATAGGAATAGGAAGGAAACAATTTTAATTTAATTGATCCCATCAAAGCATGAGGAGAGATAGCCATGAGTATGTTCATAACTCCAAATCTAATTTGCTGAGCCAGCATTTCCCTTTCTGCCCAGAGAATTCTGGCAGACCTGAGGTCACTAGGCCAGGTCAGAAATCAAATGGCTGTTAAGGCAGTGCCCCTGTCTTGGTATCTCTAACTCAGCCAGAGCTGATGTGCATGTGGTATTAAGTGATAACTAGACATGAATTTGGTAAACATTGAAAGTGGAAAACATGTGTGATGAGCTTGATGAATATTGAATCAAACTCTTGCTATTAGGAAGGTCAGTTGTTAAATTCCTGCTGCATGCCTCCCATTGGGAGGCCTCTAGCTGAATGTGGCACAGATGTTACTTTAATGGTCTTGCTTTGCGGGGCAGAGGAAGCTGACCCACAAAGCTATGAAGTTGACTGTTTCTCAAGCTACTTCAGATCCAGAGCCCTGTGCAGAGGGGCATGGCTTCTGTCTGTGTGTCTGAATTCAAGATCTAAGGCTATAGTTAATATTCCAGGGCTGAGCTTGGAGCTCTCTTGGCTGACTGAGAGGAAAACTGTGGTTTAGGCTGTAAGATGTACTGTTGATTTTTGTCTTTCAGACTCTACCTTCCCAGGAATGAGCTGGATAACCCTCACAAGTCTAAAACATGGAAAGTCTATAGTGAGACATTTGCTGTGGAGGTGAACTTTATTGAACCATAAGGGAAAAAAAGGGGGGGGAAAAAAAAACCCTGAAAAATGGAAACGTGTAAAATTAATCTCTTTTCCTGAAGAATGTCTTGCTGTTTCAGTATACAATGAAGCAGTTACATTTTGATGTACTTAATGTATTTCTGTGTAGATACAACTTGTCAAATAAATTTACATGAAGTTCTGCTGTGCAGAGCAATAATACTCTGAAGAGTTAGCGTTAGCCGACTGTCATGCCAATGAGCTTTGGATCCTTTGGCAATTAGATATTTCTATGTACAGGTGATCCCTTCTTTATTAAGCTAAGACAATTGTCTTCAAGAACATTATCTTGGTGGTGGGTGAAGACAAGCAGTCTGCAAGAGGCTGCTGTAAAAATCTGATATACCTTCCTTCAGCATCAGGGTTTTCCACAGGTCAGTCGAATATGGGAATCTGGAGGGAGACATTGTCTGCCTGTGCCAGTAGAGGTCTTGGTACTGAACCACTTCTCATCAGAAATCCAGTGCTGTAAGGTTTTGAGAAACACAGCCTGGGAACTGACTTGGGGGGTTGTTGTTCCTCTGCTGTTTCTCTTCCCCACAGAGGGCTGAGATGGCCATATGCCCAAACCCTGGATCTTACCAGTTCATGAGCATGCCAATGTGCTTTTCTGTAGAGACTGTTCATGTCTTCCTTGATGGGAAGCATATGTTGAGCTGTTGCTTCCTTAGTTGTCTTACTGTTAGGATCCAAGATTACGAGGGGAGGCACATAGCTTTCCACAGCTACTACCTAGTTAATGAAGGAAGATTTCTTGAATCAGCTGTTGGAAGCTCCCATCATACTGGAAGCTGCTGCTTTTAGTATCGTACTTCAAATGTGGAGGCTTGAATGACCAACAGTATTCCACCAAATGTCTACAGTTCTAGGTGCAGGATAGTGAGCCTGTGTCACATGTAGCCCAAGCTCCTTTGTAAAATGGGTCCAGCTAGAGGTGTATGTACCAGTTATGTGTATCTCCCTAGACAGGGTTCTCACACAAGACTTAATCTTATCACTGTTTTTCTTTCCAGACTGGGATTTTGCATGTTGCAGACTGTAGCTGCTGCATCTTATCCTGTTCTTGTGTATCGCAGAAGAGCCTGGCTCTATCTCCTCCCATGAAGGAGGTAATTGTAGGTGGCAGCAAGACCTCTTCTTAGCTTTGTTATGGGTGGGTAAACTCAGTCTTCCCTATCCATCCTTGTTCTCTGCTTGACTTGCTTCACTGTGTCACTGCTTTTCTTGTATTTGGAACATGAAATTGGATGTAGGATTCCGTGTCTGCTCTGACAGCTGTGATAGGTTTGAGCAGAGGGTCAGAACTGATTTGCTGGCTCTGGAGTCTGCTACTACAGCTTAGCTTTTGCTGCAAAGGTTCAAATTGTGCAGTGCTGTTCCCCAGACTAGCATTGCTTAAGAGACTGCATGTGTTGCACATAAACTTAAACTGCTCCTCAAGGCTAAGGGGTGAGCTGCAAAGTTAATGTAACCCCCATCTCTGGTGTGAGGAAAAGGAAGAGATTCCTGCTTACACAGGAGTGACCACAGCTGCATCAGTGGAGGGTGATGGCACAAGAAGTCACCCAAGGTCTGCCTGCACTGAATGTACTAGGAGCTGAAAGAGGATGTTGTTTTACTGCAGCTGGAACTGGCTGATGATTGAGTTTTTTGGCTTAGCTCAGGCAATTCGATATCACTGTCCTAGAATGCCCTTTCTGAGAGCTTGTAGGGTAGTTAAGGACAGCTGTCTTCCTGCCTATGGGGTAAACTAATCTCTTCATGTAGCAGCAGCGAAGGCTGGAACAACAAGTCAGGTTGCTGTTGATTCCTGTTTAAACAGGAATGAGTAACAAACTGTGTAAGGGAGATACATTTTTCCTGAGAGCCCAGAACCACTACTCAGAAGATGGTAATGCTGGCAGGAGACTTATCCTTACAGTGTGTATCATGGTAATCTGCAATCTAAAAACTTGGAAGTTGAGTTGAACCTTAATATTACCACTGACTGGTATTAACAAAGCACCAGGCCAAAAGCTAAACTAGAGGCTTTATTTTCCATAGTAGATTATGAAAAATCTGCAGTTGTTTCACAGCACTTTGTTAGAGCTGTGGTTTTAAGAGCTTTTTCCATCCATTGATTGCAAAAACACTTTGATTCTGGAAGAACAGTGATACTGACTTCAACCTCTCTTTGCACCTCAGCAAGACAAGCTTGTTAAGCATTGTTGCACAAACAACTGTTAGGCACTCAGTTAATCAAATCAGACTTTATTCCCATGAAATCCTGTACCAACATCATGAAGTTCTTAGCTGAACAACTGATACATGTTACAGCTGAAGCAGCTGTGACCAGAAAAATTACTGCTTACATCACCTTCAAAAGAGAAACTCTCAAACTGCATGTTTATTTCAGCCACTGGCTTCTTGCTGTAGGTTCAATTCTAAATATCCTGCTTCATTTGAAGCTTCAACTTTTGTATTAAAAACTACAACCATGAGCTTTAAAAAATGAAAGCAAAGACAAATCTAAGAAATAGATTGAAGTATTCCACTGGTGTGGAGTCAGTCCTTGCCTTTTCGTAACTATCAGAAACACATACAAATGTCTACCCAAGAGAAATAGTACAACTTTGGAAAGGGACAGTCTAGCAACTCTTAAAGCCTCATCTTCCTACCTGAATTATTTGAACATTTGGTATAAAGTACTGATGATGCACAGTATCATTGCTCCATGTGCACCATTCAAGCAAGGTAAATTGGTGCAGTAGACACTGAAGATTCTTCAGCCATGTCCTGCTTTAAAACTGCCTCTTGTCATGGGGGTATGAAAAGGAGATGAACAGTTCCTGCTGTACAGGAAGGCTGGAGAGGCAAGAAGTTTGTGGAACTGCAGCACACACCTTTCATCACGAAGACTAACAGTGCAGTGTAAGTGGACTCTGGCTCCATTGCAAGAGGCAGCAGGTACTGAGATGCTTTCATCTGTACCTAAAGCTTTTTCCTGTTTCTAGAGTCTGAAAGGAGAACTGTAACATGTAGAACTGAGCTGTTAGAGCTGTGCCTGTTGCCAGTCACTGACAAACTCTGGTTGCTGTGACAAGCTGGTATTCTCTGCATACCACTGATGATCGTGGCGGGTCAAATGGCTCTTGTGCTCTCCACAGGTATGGACATTTAAACCCTACAACCATCCCTCTGTACAGCTCCTCAATCCTGAATTGTGTTGCTGAGACCTGCTCTGCCTTTGCAGTAGCTGCTTCTTACAAGGCAGAGCATGCTTGTATAAAGAGCATCTTCCTTGAAAAATTAAAGTGGCATCTAGAAATAGGTGTAACATCATTTTGGGTAACACTAACTTCCCCAAGTAGCCTGACCAAGCAGGCATGCCCCTGGGCCTGAAGGTGATATAAGCTATCCAGTCACATGAGCTTTTTCCACTCTGCTGAATAGGCACAGCAAGTGGCAGGACTCCAGCCCAAGCAAGTGTGTGCTACACCACAGAGACCATAGAATAAGTTGCTTTTAAAAACTCAGTTCTGGCTTCCTGCTCCTCTTTGCCATCCCGTCTTTCAAGCACATGGACTTGTGCACGTCAAGGTGACCCAAACATGAGCTTGCACAGTTACAATTCTGTGCTCAGAGCCAGCAGCTATTTCCAGCTGTCTCCCTTACATTAAGTGCTCAATTCAGAGGTGCTCAGCATACTCCAGCACTTGAAAGGATTTAGAAAATAATGAGATGCTGCATGGACTCCTTAGACCCAGTAACTATGTGTCTTTATCTCAAATGCAGGCAGATCTCTGACTCTAAGATAAGTACAAGGCAGGGAGTGAACACTTCCTACTTCTGTAAGCCCATTTACTTGGACAGAGTACACAAGCAGACACCAACTGCTGTGACCTTGGAAAGTCACAGGGAAGAAGGGCAGGAGTCAAGCTGAGGGATCTGCATAAGTCAGCCATATTTACCAATATTAGATATGACTGCTGTTCTTTTGAGTCAAGACACTTGCTAGCAACAATGGGAGTACTCACCACCACAGCACAGCCTTGGAAGCAGTGCTTTTGCCTTGAACAAGTCACAGCCCACTGCTGCATGTTACAGTAAGCCCAACAGGAGGTCAATGTAGGTCTTATTTTGGCACCATTACGGGTCAGGAAAATACATTATTACATGCAGTGTACTTAGTGCAGAATCTGCGAGATGGAGATGGTTCTGCTGGGCCAATTCAACCAGCATGTACACATCTCTATAAAATTACCTGAATTTAGAAGATTACAAATCTTAAACTGCAGTTGAGTTCCTAAAATTAGGTCACTGATTTTGCCCTGCTCAGACCATGATGTGATCTACAGGTTTTTGATCCTTTACTTAAGTGATCCTTAAACAGCTTTTCATTCTCCACCTGCTAGAGGTATCAGTAAGAATCTACTTGTTTCATCATAAGTTTCCGGCTGTACTCATAGGCAAGGAACAGTGCCCCATTGGCCAGGAATGCACGGATCATAGTTGGCTTCAGTCCAGAATACAAGGCAAGTACACCTGGAAATGAAATCAGAGACAGTCAGCGATTTATTTACCTATCTGCACTAACCACTGTTTGTACCTTCAAAGGATACTGAAATAATGCTTCTGCCTTGAGGGGCACACAGACTGCTGAACTCACTCGTGTAGCTGCTAACTGCAGGGTTACTGGATATTGATATGCCCAGAGCATCTAGAATTGTAACAGGAGTTTAGCCATTTAAGTGGTTATGTTTGAAGCTCATCTTAGGTATGACAGGGTCTTCAGAAGGCCACCCTGGCCACCTGAGGATATGGTTCACAGCAGCTATACCACAGCAGGCAAAAGGGAACAGAAGGAACAGCAGGACTATGTTGGAGCTGTGCCCCAGGTCAGACTCCTGCTCTGGTGAGGATCTTCCCTAGCAACAGGGCTAAGGTTCATATCTGCTGCCACATATATTCTTATACCATCTTCTGAAGTGCATGGCACAGGTCTTTCTCAGAGATTAGGCACTGAGGTAGATGCCCCAAGTTGCCAGGCTAGATAGGCCTGATTTATCAAACAGCCCTCAGACAGCCATATATTAACTTCTAGAGGTGAAGAAAAATTTTATTCTGAATTTGAACCAGTCCCTTTCAATTTTCATGGACAGGTTTGGTCGTGGAGAATGGAGCTCATTCCTGTATCTGCTTTTAATGCGTACTGAGCTTTTGTTAGCTTTAAGTGAATTGTTTCCTGAACCAAGAGGCATGGTCTCAATTTCCAATTCCAAGCTGTCCAGACTACATAAGGCATCGGTATTTCTGTTAGTTAGAAGTGTCTCTAACACATTATCAGTGGACATTTTTTAAGCAATTTTTATTTTATTGGAGGGTATAGATTTCAATGTGCAGCCCTAGAGATGCAGTTGATATGCTGCATACTCACCTTCAGTTCTCACAACAGTTACAAATGTTCCCATAAAGCCTGTCTGTTTTCCAGCCATTGAAAGAACCTGAATTCTAGATTTGACACAGTCCACAGGATACACAGCAATCCACAGACAGCTGCCTCCAAAACCTCCACTTAGCAGCAAAGGAATGGGACCTAAAGTTAAGAAGTAAGCTTTATACACACCACAGGAATATTCACCAACATAAATATCACATTATTTGTTTCATCTATAGAAATCAAATAAAACCTGCTTATCAAAGGAACCAGCTTATGACAAAAGCTTCTGCTCCCCTACAAGACTTGAAGTTAATCTTAAGCCACTGGCCAAGTTGCAAGTCTAACTAGAAAGCTCAAAGGTTATAAGGAGTGCTTCTTAAGATTATTTGCCATAGCTAAATAAGCGTAACTTGGAATACTCTTCTGACTATTAACTAAATTAACTCCTCTCCTTTCACACTTGTAATCACTTTTGAAGGCTAAGTGATGTTACTCACACAGTGTCACTAATCACCCATACAGAGATTTATTGGTATAGTGAAGTTACTTTGTGATCAGTCATTTTTCATAATGCAACCCTCATTTTGTGTTTCAGACCAGATACTTATTTACAACAAGAGAATGTGTGCAGCTGAAATCTTAACATCGAGACGAAGTACGACTGTTCAGTCTTTCAGCAGGAGACAAACCATCTTTATTCTGGCCTCTCATTTGTTCATGTCTAATTTTCAGTGTTCTCTCACTAGCATTGTCATTACATCTAATGGTCAGCACACATTTCAGCATACACTTGAACACACTGTTCAAGAGGATACAGCTAAAGACTTCGAAATCTCTCTAAACAGCTGCTGAAATGAAATAGTTCAGAGTTATGTTACATCAGGGTCAGATATTTAGGTAGTTTCATAGTATTAATGTTAGCTCACTGTATTTGTTGTCCATTTAAAATATTGCTCTACTGCAAAGTAGTCACTTTAAGAATTCATTACTATATATACACACAAAATGCAGAACTCCGTATTTTGGATGCCCAGTTTCCTTCATTTTACATGTATTTTATAGCTGCTGTACTTCATTAGTGTATTTTCAGTGAAGATATGCCCCCCTCTCCTTTATGTCCCCCATGACAGCATGCTAAAATCCACATGGAAAAAGAGGTGCCATACCTAATTCATCTTTCGATCTCCCAGAGGCAAAGAAAGTCCGGCTCAGTTCATACCCTCCAAAGAAGAAGAAATAGCCTGGGACTTCCCGCAGCAAAGTGCTCGACAGGCCACGGTAAAATCCAAGGGGACCATCCTTTTGAATAACACCCTTCACTACCGACCAAACTGTACTGATAGAGAGGTTGATCCAGTTAGTGATGTTTAATAGGCAGATAATGAGAAGGTTACAGAACAACTGGCAACTGCAGTGACAGTTAAGGGTCAGACTCATTGCATAGACAGAATTCAGGTAAGTCTCAGAACAAGATCCTGCTGGGAGCCCCTCACTGGCATCCAGCTTTACCAATACATGAAAAATCCCCAGGCTGCGACCCTCCCAGCCACAGCTCTTGTCTGGCTAACAGTGCACTTACAAATGTGACCCTGGATCGATACACAAAAAAACGAGATACACATGAAAGGGTTTCAGAGATACTGAATACTTACTTGTAAGCAGTACACTTACTTGTGTCCCTGTATTATCTTTCCTGACAACTGCATTTCATGCATGGCCTGCAGCCGGCACTTCACCAGCTCTGTGGGACAGAGCACAAGGGTGGCAAAGGCAGAGGCGAAGGAGCCTGCAGCAGCATTCTGCAGATCACTATGAGAGAGAAACTGCTGAAGTTATTTGGGCACTGACCTTGAGTGCAGTGGAGCCACTGCACCTGAAATCAGCTCCCTGAACCTGTACTCTAAATACCAAGACAAACTGACAGAGTCTTGAGGAAAAGAATCTCCAGGGGAAAGATCAGTTACCTGAACTAGACAGATAAAAACCTAGCTCATTCCATGTTCATACACAGTTCAAATACACCTGAAGATAAGCTCCAACCTTTACCCTTTTTGCTATACTTCAGTGACTACTGCACAATAAACACTATCAACTCTTTGCCTTCTTAGATTTCTATAAACATTTCCATAGACTTGTTTTACTGGACAACTTCTTGGTACTCAAAAGGAACAATAATCACCTCATATAAAGATCAGTGTTTTTAAAGTCACCTTGCCAGTATTAATACAGGTTTTCAGTGGAAGATGCTAGAAATCTGTAAGCAAGGCATCAGGGCCCACTATAATATTTCTATGGATGTGCTGTCATGAACAAAACCACATGATCAGAGGCAGCACAGACAAACAACACCACTGAACAAGACAGCACTGTAATCTACATTGACTCACAGTATTCCAAAACTAGGGCTTACTTTGTGGTGATTTTATCCAAGTCTTCAAGTCTGGGCTGCTAAACTGCCAGGACTCAAAGACTCAGAATCATAGTGCAGGCTCTTACAAACACGGGTGTGCTAGACAAGACTTGCGCAATAGCACAGAAGAAGTGGAGCTTCTCTCTTCTTTCCTGGGGAGTCAGCTGAGCCTGACCTCACTGGAACACAGAAATTCTTTCCGTACAAAGGAATGTTTTCCCTATGTCCTGCAGTTTCATACATCTATAGTATCAGAGGTTAAAGCTACAACTTTTCACCTTACAGAAGCACCACAGAACTAAAGCTGTGACATGAAGCAAAGCTTGTGACATATTCAGATACGGCAGTGACAAGAACTGTCAAAGTGGGAGGAATCAGTAACTGCTTGCAGAGCAGCATCTGAATAATACGCAGTAAATAAGAAATGACAACATTGATTGCACAGCCCTCTTGCAGTACAAGCTTGGCAGAACAGGGATCTGAAATGCAACCCACTAGAGCTCAAGACAGAGCAATGCAGAGTTAAAAATACAGTACGTGGCTGAGCCCTGCGTTCATTAAATTATAAGCTAGAGAAAGGCAGTAAGGTTACACTCTGAAAAATAAGGATAAGAAAATATGGAATAGGTATCTTCTAACTATGCACTAAAGAGTGCACAGGATCCTTCGTCCTTCAGGAGAGAAAAAAATCAGATGCTATCAGATGAAAGGAACCCTGGCACTTCAGATCTTCTCTACCTTTGCCTGGTGATGTTTACTTCTACATACAAAAATTCAACTAGATCCACTGTTTAGGCTTTGGTCTTTAATACCCTGAACCTCCCTGAAGAAGTGATAAGCCCTGAATCCTGTCTGAGTTACTTTTCAACTCAAAATGCCTAATTCAGTATTTTTTCTGGATGGGAGAGTTTTGATCATACATCACAGGAGCCAGAATCCTGCCCTTACACTGCTGCTGCTTCTACAAAAGGCATTCATCTTGGTGGACTTCTTTTTCCTCTGAAGAAAATTATGTGCTGAAGATGACCAGTCACGTACTGAGAAAGTCAAACTGAGGTGAACAAGGATAACAGCTCTCCCAGTTCTGACTTTGGCACAGAACGAGATCAGTTTGGTCAGACTAAATGGACATTTAAAGACAAACGGATTTTAGCACTTCTCTTTCCATTTGGTTATCTCAGTTTAGACTCTGGCATGGAATGAAATGTTTGGTTGGAATAAATGGATGTTAAAGATAAAAGGAATTTAGCATTTTTCTCTTTATTTGTTTTCTCTGACTCATACATCAGTGCCATTTTTTCCCCTAACTTGAAAAAGTGTTGTTTTGTAACTGTCCTTGTAACTGTTTGCAAGGCTTCACACACTGACTGGGGTACCCCTAAACACAGGCAGGCCAGGCAAGCTTATTTCCAATTTTCCAAGCTTATTTCCAAGCTATGACTGAAAAGTAACTTTAAGTAAACCCAAACAATTATAGCTGGGTTTGAGACATCTCAAACATTACAAAATAATGGAAAAGTGACAAGGAATTGCTTATATATGGGTAAGAAAAATGGTCAGGTTCACCCCAGCTTGTGACGATGCATTTGCTTATTCAGGCTAAGACAGTACAACAGTTTTTAAACACCAGAGACAACGAAGGTAATTATAGTTCTTAACTTGTCATATTTGGAGGTTAGCCACCTCATCAGGGTTTCTTCCCACCCTTACAGCACACTACAAAGGCTTTCTGAGTCTCCCACAATGAATGGGAATGTCCTGGACAGGCTACATGTACTCAGGGCACCACTGCAGACCATGTCGATACAATTCTCTCACACATGCACCTGTAAGATGTCCCTACAATGATCCAGATGAATAGATCAAGGGAACAGCACAAAGGGAGAAATCTTTCAAGTAAGCTTAAACTCTTTAAGTGTTTTGTCCTAGCACAGCCATGCTGTCACGCTATTTGCTCTTCAATCAATGATGCATTAAACAGCCATGCTGGATCTGAAAAGTATCACTACCTGACCAAGGAAAGAAGGGTCAGATGTCAGAAGCACTTGTTATTGCTACATATTCAAATTACCTCCCATTTTGCATCCTACTCCAAAGGCAAGGAGTAGTACACCTACGCATACTGTTTGAAAGCTTCCTGTGCTACCTCCCCTCCATGCACTATAAACATGCTGTCTCAGTTACATCAAGAGATGATCCTACGACCCCTGCAAACCTGTGGTCTGCCTCCCAAAAGGATCACAAAACATAGTTAAGAAGGAAAGCATGCTGTTCCTAGGCCTGCTTCGTCATTTTAGTGGGTAGAATAAGATAAGGGGACTGGTAAACTGATCCAAGAAAGTGGAAACAGTTCTGTCTCAGCTGAGAGATCTCAATTACCAGAAAACAGTGAAAAAGAATGCAATTAATATAATTTGTTTCCTCATCACTTTGTATTCCCTCATAGTTGGCCTCAGTCTTAAGACACAGCGTATCTTAATATGCGACAGAAGAACACCTCACTTAATGCCACTTTAAGATATTAGTCTTGTATTTAGATAGCTACCCGTATCATGGCAGAGATTTTAAATGGAAAATTAAGGCCTCCTCAGCTACCTTTATTTGGAGACATGTGATAGAGGCAGAACACAGCTATTAATAAAAAGCTAAGTCTGGTTAACCTTGCGTCACTCTCTGAATGGAGTTAGGACAGTATGAGAAGTCTTTTATACATTGTGGAACAGCACAAGTGCAGATACTCTACTGCACAAAAGACATATCTTGAGAAATGGGCAACAGTAAGGCACACAGACTGCTGGACCACTGATAGCTCTAGTGGTACACCTGGAGAAAAGCCATCCTAGCTAGAAAGGGATGATTGTTATGCCAGTGCACACATCCATGATGTGATCACACCCTGAATATCCTGCACAGCTCTGGTCTTCCCAGCTAGAAGCCCAGACACAGTACAATTACAAGAGCTTCAGAGAAAGAAAAAGACAGCTACAGGAACATCCCTCTTATGCATCTCTCTTATGAGGAGAGATTGCGGGAGCTGGGCCTGTTTAGTCTAAAGAAGAGGAGACTGAGAGCAGATCTCATTATTGCATATAAATATCCCAAAGGCAGCTGCCAGGAGGATGGCACCAGACTCTTTCCAGTGGTGCCCAGTGACAGTACAAGGAGCAACAGCCACAAACTAAAACACAAGAAGTTTCACCTCAACATGAGGAAGAAATTCTTTACATTGAGAGCAGCAGAGCTGCCCAGGCAGGCTGTGGAGTCTCCCTCTCTGGAGACATTCAAAACACACCTGGACACATTCCTGTGTAACATGCTTTAAGTGGCCCTGCCTTGGCAGGCGGGTTAGACAAGATGATCTCCAGAGGTTCCTTCCAACCCTAACGATTCTGTGATTCTGTGAACAGCTTCAGTGCTCACTGGCTAGGAGGGCTGGGAGCCTTCCATCCAGGAAAATATTCAGGTGGGGAAGAGGGGCATGGAGCAATGGACAGAGGTCTGCAAGATCCCAGGTAACATGCAGACAGTGGCTATGGATCAACAGTTACAGAATTAATGACTATCACCTGCAGAACTTTCTGCCAAAGCGTACTGCAGATACAAGGAACTGTCAGGAATTCTAGAGGAGACTGGACAAGTGCTCTTGTCCAGTTACTGATGGGATCATACAATGAGCAATAAATCCTCTGAACTAAGAACACAACCTGGCAGAGGCCTCAGAGTATTAAACACTCCCTTTTCTCCTTTGTCATTCTTTAGAAAACCACTTACTGCCAGTGACATCGCAAAATAAGACATTTGGTCTTGCCACCATTCCATTCAAGCTTTTGAAACTTAAATAAAGAAAGACAATATTAGAAAAGTGCTCTTTCCCTTTAGTATGCCCCCCTGCGAGAAGAGCCACTACCTCCCCTGTAAAATCAGAACAGCCAAGAGATCAAGGCAATACTAACTTTCAGGTGTTGCAATGCTCAATCCCTTTGGTAAGAACATTCTAGGTCTTGAGTATTCCAGTAAAGTTGTGGTTATCTAAACCAGGCAGCTGCAGTGACAAGTAGATGGCTCTGTTGTAGTTAAACACTGTATCCTAGCACAAAGCTTACTACAGGGCATACTGGCAGAAGTGGGCCTAGGACATCAGCTGCACCCTGAGAACACAGTAGTTGCATGATTTTTTACTTATTTATTTTAAAATAAAAGCAGATTTCTATTACTAACCTGAGCTTTGTTTTCCTGTCTACTCCAACAATTCTTCTCACAATCTGTTGGCAAAATCCATAGCACATGAACAGAACGGAGTTCTCTGCAACGTTGGCTACAAGTGCTGGGGTGGTTCCCTGGTAGAAGCCTCGAAACCCCACTTGCTTATAGGTTTTCACAAAACAGTCCACAAGTCCTTTGTACATGTCCGGGAATGTCTGCATCTTCACCTTTGCAGTGTCAAAGGGCTGGCCAGTCACCACACATGCTGTCCCACCTAAGCAAGCAGTGGAAGTTAAGAGGGTGGCTGAAGGTTATCACAACTCAAACACCTACACAAAAACACCATTATTAGCAAAATCATGCAGAAAAAGATGAGTTAACTCTCCACAGGAAAAGACAAGTGCACTGATTTTAGCACAATGGCAGCGACTGTCAGTGGTGGGTTTAGTTACCTGAAGAAGAAAAATCAGGCATAACAGCAGTAACAGCTTGATTCTCATTAAACATTTCTTTACCTTACTCAAAGCAGGCAAGTAAATGAATCTGATCACTTACATAAATGATTCTGAATTAGAGGTATTGTTCTGCAATCAAGTCACTTGTGTTAATGAGTTAAAGCAGCATTTTCCTTTTCTTATTACTGCAGTGAGCCGTAAAATCAGAAGCCATCCGATTTTATGTTCTATTGAGAAACAGAAACTGGAAGATTTGTAATCAAGTGAGGCAAAGATTCCTCCAGGACAAGAGAACACTGATGAGAGTGCCAAAACTGATGAAACACTATGAACTGATAACCAAAGGCTCAAGCCCTTTACTTCAAAACGCCAGATGATTTTTATGTACATTTATTCCCGCATACTGGAATAAAGTGTCCAGTATAAGCTGGAAAAGAGCAAAGTTTCTTATCGTGTTATCTTTTCCAAACTCAAGAACAAGATCAATAGCCTGAAAACTTGAGATATTTCCATCAATTTCATCAACCACCATTTTGTCAGCAGTGCAAATCTGCTCTTCCATAGATCCAGCTCAATTCAGTAGTCTGCAGAAAGAGCTAACGTTACACTTTTTCAGTAAGAAATACCAGTGTATGCTGACAGCAACCTATTAGAAGCCAACACCTAGCAGAAAGCATATAATAGGCGTACCTTATATAGGCTTTAGCTTTGCTTTTTTAGTAAAAGAACCATCCTAGACCAGAATAACCAAAAAAAGAACAAAAGAACCATCCTAAACTAGAAGCTGATCTTTAATGGAAGCACAGTTGACATGCTTATACCTTAAAGAGGGCAAGTTAACAAGATGTTTTTTCAGCTACGAAACGGAAATAATTATCTGCAAATGCAGATACTGTAAAGAAACTAAAATAGGAACAAATGTGTGAATCCAATGAAAATCAGTTATTTTTCTTCTAAGTGGGGAGAAGAAGAGTAAGCGTTTGTTTAACTGGGGTTATTTTAAATGACTTACTATTTGCAAACACATTTGTGTCATGTTGCTGCTCAAAATCTAACTGCCATTAAACCTCACTCTCAATCAGATGGATCATTAAAAGCTTGAGAGCAAATACGGCAAAGAAGCAGAAAAAGCTTCTTGCTCTGGGACAGATAACCAAGGAGAGCAGCAGCTGGCTTAGATCAGTAACATTCATGGAAGCCTCAGCTGAAAAGCAGAGGTGAAAGGGCTTAGCCAACGTTATCTGCAGGCAAGTCAGCTAGATATTAATCTATAGGAAAGATGCTAGGTTCCTATGTGAAGGCAGGCATAAAACATTCACATGTGGTAAAATAATGGCTGTTGGAAGAAGTCTGAAAAATCCAGACATGGTCTTGGGAATGCAAAGCTTAATAATTGGGAGTTGACTGTGAACAGCTGTTCCAAAAAGAGAAAGGGCTCTCCTTATACTGTCACTGGAGGTGGCATGAGTAAACTACAGCCATGAACTTTTATCTCAAGGTAAAGAACAAAAGTCCCAGTTAATGTCTAAAATATTAAGGGAAAAAACAATTCTTCTAGCCAGGAGTAAGGAATCTAAAAAACCCAAACAACAAAACCAAATAAACCAGAAAAAAAAAAATAGCCACCCTGCTTGAACATTTAGAAAAATGCGGCCCTCATAGTAACATGGAAACAGCGGAGAAACACTCCTACTTAACCAAAGAAGTGATGAGAGGTTGCCCCGATCCGAGGCAAAGGACTCTGACCCACAGGCAGCTAAATGATTTATTTATTCTTGTTCAGAATTTACTTGCCCCTATATGTCATTACTTATCAGCTAGTGGAGACTGTATTCAGAAAGAAAGGTAAAGCCAGGTCATGCATTTGCTGGAGGAACTACCTGTTTGCCTAGTTAAATACACTCTCTAAAGGGTGCAGACACACACGTAGCACAGAAAAGAGCACTACCAATAACATAAGCAATACAAAGCAAGTACGTGGAAATAATATGAGAAATAAATATTAGAGGAACAGTAAAGCTGTATCTTTCCTGCAGAGTAAAGTAGCAAAGAAAAAGAACAAGAACAATGATTTAGGATTACTGAAGTCATGCTGAAAAAGGTCTGAATTCCTCCATCCTGTCTAAAGAAAGGAGAACTATACCAGAGAAGAAATCAGCATAATTAGTTCTAAGATTCTCTACTGCCAAAACCCAGACAAACCTCAAGTGCATGCCCTGTTAGCCTGAATATGGGCACAGAACAGTATCATTACACAAATCTTCCCTCCCACCTTTCCTGATAAACACTGCCAGCTTTAAAATGTCAAACAGGCCCCTTTTCTCTGGTACAGGTAAATAATTCATCCATCAGCCACGGATATTACCAACATGGTAACGTTAATGAGACAATGAAGCTACTTCCACATTTGTGACTGTCACAAGTGGTCCAGCAAAACTTTATAGCATATACTAGACTGAAGTGGAAGTTAGTGAAGTGAATTCATCATCATTAGTCCTATTACTGAGGTTTCCAGCTTTTAAAGATTCACACCAGGATGTTGTCTGAGCCAGTAACTCTTCAGATAGCCTCTTGCTCATTTTGGTTACAGAGGGTTCCTGTGACAAAAGCAGCACCTCAATCACTCACACAGTTCAAGTTCATTCCAAAACTCTACTTGTGACTGATTCTTAAACTCCTGTAAGCATAAGAACCAACAATGAAACTTAAATCTTCCTTTGGAAAACTCTTTAGTCTGAAATAAGGGTTACACCTCCACTGCGTGGCAGAGGTTTCACTAGGGAGCAGAGATAGTGATGCAGTTACAACACTGGCTGAGATCAACTGCTTCACTTCCATGTCCTTAAAACATGGAAAGTGAGGCTTTTTATAGCATCAGGAAACTGCTTTTACAGTTGTCAGAGGCACTGAAACTGTCCCTAAAAAATTCTGCGCAATTAAATTCTCTCCAGCATTACCTGCAGCTCCTGCTGTGAGGTCAATAGCAGCCTGAATAGCAGAGTTGATTTTCATGCTTCACTTGTTTATCAGTTACTTCAGAGTGAAGTCTCCCCTTTCCTGGCAGATGTGGAGGTACTTGTCTCCTGAAGGAAAAGAAAGATGTAGCATACATGATTCATCACAATAACTGACAGGCAGAAGCATTACATGAATATTTTCACTTCCACTCTCCAATTTATCTTCTTCTATGCCATTTAGAGGCAGAAAATGCTTGTCCCTGAGACTGACACTTGGCATATTTGTATTTTGACTGACTAGTCTTGCCACATTATGCAAGTCCTCTGGAGTATCACTGCCTAGCTTCAAATTACTTGGGCTTTCCAGCTTCTAGTCTCCCTGGATGTCTGAAATGAAAGCAAAGAGTACCTCCAGGGAAGAGTTGAGCATTACCTTTCTATCTCTACAGCTGCCTGAAAGGAGAATGGAGAGAGGAGGTGGCTGATCTCTTTTCCCATGTAAAAGAGTGACAGGACAAGAGGCAACAGCCTCAAGCTGCACATACTTAGACTGGATATTAGGAAAAATTTCTTCACTGAGAGGGTGCTCAGGCATTGGAACAGGCTGCCCAGGGCAGTGGTGGAATCACTGTCCCTGGAAATGTTCAAAATATGTGTAGATGAGGCCCTCAGTGATAAGGTTTAGTGGTGGACTTGGCAGTGCTGGGGTAAAGGTTGGACCTGATGATCTTGAAGGTCTTTTCCAACCTAGTTGGTTCTATGCTTTCTTATAGAAACATAGTCTCCATCAGGTGTATAAGGCTAGCTGGCAAGAATGTTTCCACACCCCATCTCAGCTCCCCCCCATAAAGCAAAACAGAGAATTGCTCTCATCATGGTGAACAGCAGCCAAGAAAACTACATATTAAGGCACAGAAGGTATTTCTACATGGCTCTCAGAAGATACGAGTAGAAAGCAAATGAATATGAATACCTAGAACTGTTTCTGACTGTCATGTTCCCAGTGCAAGTCTCTCACACAATAGTATATTATAAATAAGAATTACACCTCAACTTTCAGGAAGGCAGCTGGAAAGCAGAAATACAAAGGCAACGCTTTCAAATAAAGCATTCAAATTAATTCAGCTCTAAAGTTTGCAGCAAGATGCTTTCACTGGGTGAGCAGCTAAAACAAGCTTGCTTATCTGGAGTAAGATCACTGAATCAATGATCTCCCACTATTTCAGAACCCTGTTTCTGAGCAAGACACTTGGCAGGTGGTGCTGTCAAAAATGTTGCACGAGTCTTAACAAACACACAAATACACACATGAATCAGCCCCTCATTGACTTTTAAGCCTGGCTTCAAGCACAGTACATCAGTTAACAGGATGGTTTTCACTCGCCTATCTACTGTAACGCTTCTTCTGAAGCCTGTTGCCTGCCAAAATGTATTCTGGAGTAATAAAAACAAGAAACACAAATTCCCAAAGGATAAATTAAAAGATTAAAAACTCCTAAAAATCAGACTGTATGAACCTCATCCTTTGTAGAACTTTTACATGACAAGCACAGATGTTTGCATGTAACTTCACATGTCCAGTACATGTTGCATGAATCTGAACATAATGCATTTAAAAAAAATCAGGCCACTATTCTTGTAATAGATGACACTAATACATACTATTCTGAAATTATTGTTACAGATGTGAGCTGTTTCACTATTGACAGCAAAGTATGCTACATATAATTTCAAGACCACGTGCTATGCTCCATGACCAAGTTACACTTCATTATCCTCATTAGTGCTCAGGTAGCACTCCAGTTTTGCTTCTCTTTTAAAGGAAGAAAAGAACAGAGAGGTGTGGCAGCCTATGAATGAGGGGAACTCCTAGCAAGCAACAATTGCCTGCATTCCGTAAAATGTACACTGCCTGCATCATACTGAGTGCTTATCGACTTGTGTCAGTCCCCAAAGGGAGCACATGCCAAGTGACCCACACTGAAGGCTTGGCAGCAGAAGGAAAACCAGAGATGCCTATACAAACACGTAGGGCTTAAAAGCCAAGAAAGTTTAATTTTCTGATCCATAAAAGCACATCACTGCTTTCAGAAGGTTTACGACTTAGTCAAAACTAAACCAGTTTTATATATGTACATACCTATCCTTTAATTTCCTGATCCATAAAAGCACATCGCTGCTTTCAGGTTTACGACTTAGTCAAAACTAAATTAGTTTCATGTATGTACATACCTATCCTCTCTTTTTTTTTTTCTTATTTGTAGCCACACTAGCAGATAAAAAACTGCCTGTAGATACGGCAAGGCAACAACTGCTCTACTTCCAAAGCGAATCCAAGCCTCAAACCTGGAAACACAGCATTAGTAAATGGAACAGGTACTACAGCGCTCCACCCGCAGATCCAAGCCTTACTCTCGGCTGACACAGGCATCAAACACTAGGTGACAGACCCAGAAGGTATCCCAGCTCCTTGCAAGAGCCCACAAAGGCAGGCTGTAACTCCACTCCCCAAGGTCACAGCAGGCCATGTCCCAGCGGCACTGCAACACCGCGGCAACCACGCAGCCAGTTACACGTGCGCTGGGCCGGTGCGGGGGACTCTTCACTGGCCAGACCGCGCGCAAAGCTGCGGGACAGGTTTCATCCGGGACGGGAGGATTGGATACAGAAGCGGCGATTCCCGCTCCCAGAACACCGCCCGTTCACAGCAGGAAAGCCCCGGCCTGCGCTTGGCGGGGCAATGGCAGAGGCCCACCGCGGAAGGAGGCAGCCGAGCCCCGCACCCCCGGCCTCATGTCTCTCCAGGGAGGCTGCCCGCAGCTTCCCGGGGGGGGTCTCAACACCGCTGAGCCCCAAGGCCGTTGCGCAACCCAGGCATGCCTGCAAGCCCACAGGGTCCGGGGCTGCCCGGCTCCCGGCCACGGACCCGTCCGCTCCTCGCCTTCCCGGCCCGCTCCTCCCGCCAACGGGGAGGACAGGGCCGCAGCCTCCCGCTATCCCCCCTCCCGGCGCCACCACTCACCACAGCACACCACCCGCCCAAGCCACCCCACCGCCGCCGCCGCCTCTATATAGGCGGCCGAGGGAGGCGGCGCGGCTCCCCCGCGGCCCCGCGGCAGGCGCGGGCCGGGGAGGCGCTGGGCGGCTGTGGGCCTGCGCTCCCCCCGGCGGCAGGAGGCGGCTCCGGGCGGGCAGAGAGACGCCCAGCGGCCGGCGACAAGCGTTTGGGGTGCACGGGCCGCAGCCCCGCGTCCGCGCCGGTACCCCAAGGCCTGGACGGGGCGGCTCTGAGGCTCCTACCCGGGCCCGGTGGTGGCTGTGGTTGTGGCTGTGAGGGCAAGACTCGGGCTGCTGCTGTTCGAATCCAATAGCACTTCCCCCCGCTAGAAACCGTGCTGCTGGTGGACACATCCCTGGCAGTGTTCAAGGCCAGGTTGGATGGGGAGCTAGTTGATCTTTAAGGTCCTTTCTAACCCAAACCACTCTATGATGCTGTGATTCCCCTTTTCCCAAAATAGAAAATTCCCATTAACACATGTGTTAGAGGACCAAGCTACATACGTTTGCAACTATTTATACTTAAATAATAAATACAGCATTTGCAATCTCCTGTCTACAGTTCTATACCTGACATCTTGGATACGGACAAAAATAAAGGGATTTTTTTCTGCCTCTTTAGTGGGACTGAAAAGTCAAATAATTGTGGAGATACAAATAAAAAAGGTGTTCCTGTTCTGCCATCTGCCAAAACCTCTAGCTATATCGGTGCATAAATTACAGTGGCCTGTACCATGTTAAATTGGACATATACATTTTTAAGCAATTTGCTGCTGATCACCAAGTGACTTTTCCTAAACTGAGATACCAGTTTTGTGCTCCTAGGTTCTTGGCAATATGAAGTGGGCATGTGGTGGCTTAAACCACTGTGATGAGAGCTAATACCACTTTCCTCAGCTGGAACTGCACAGAACTCTCCCTCCTTCTCCTTACCTCTTTTCTTTTGATTAGCAGTTTACTGAAGTGCTTGCTATAAGGCTCATCAAAGCAGTGCCCAGTTGAGAGCAGCAGGACACTCTGCAGCCTGTGGAAAGGTAAATGAACTGTATTTCTAATGCGCCTCAGTGACCAGTAATACCTGAGATACTCTGCCGGACCAGGCAGTGTTTCTGGGCAGTGCTGTATGCCTGCAATCCCTGCTGAGCTGCACATGTGTTTACCACCGAATAAAACCGACAGCTCCTACTTTAAAATCCCGAGCCAAGAAAAAAGTGTTATAAATACCAGAAAGTTGAATGTATATTTCCCCTCATCACTTTTAATTAATTGTAGGGTTCAGATATGTTTTTTCTATATAGCTGTTTTCTTGAAATATTCTTTTTAATGGTTTGGGGCTATTAGTCAAAATATGGCAATTGCTAAGGAAGAGCAAGCTAGGTTATAAATGGGTTTATAAACAATACATCAAATTGTAAATGACTTTATGACTTCAATGTAGAAATGATTGCTGAAATGTGGTAACCAGTTAGTGGTTGGAGTTAGTTGTGCATCTGAAATGACCTGAAATACTTAGAGAACACTGTTTAGTCACAAAGAATTCACTTGTGTACTGACTTCCTTCTTGGGATGACTGCAGTGCTGTTGGAAGACCCAGCTGGTGAAAAGCATCTAACCTCTCATGCACTCAAGCTTGCAACGAATATGCCATTAAACTGCGTGCTACCTGCTCTTACCATGTGCTGCTGAAACATCAGGCCTGCAGTATTTGAGGATGCTTCTCCATGATGCCTTTCCTCGGGCAGACAACCAGGCCTGATCTTGTTCGGATCCTGTACTTGAAATGTTGCCCGAGAGATTTTATAGCTGTGAAGCGCAGCACTACAATGAGTACATTGCCACCACATGGCTGTTTCTGCTACCTGCACCCTTAGTCTACTAAACCAAACCGTACTTTCTTAGTGGACAATTTGTAGCTTAATTTCAAGCTTCCCCTCAAAAGATTTAGGCAGGACGGAAATGGGACATGCTTGCAGAGAGCTTGGCTTGTAAGTGTTCAGCAGGAATACGGAAGTGCTTTCTGGTACTGGAGGGGCCTGGCTTAGGATACGGGTCTGATTTACAGCACGGTAAACCACCACAGAGATAGGTCTTTGGAGGAAAGACACTTCTTTGCAATATGAGAATTGTTCTTCCATGTTCTGTTTTCTATACTTTGATTGCACAATAAATGATTTTCCTTAGATTGCTTAATATCCTTGATAACTAGCAGTTGCCATGGACTTGTAGCACACCATGGGCATTTTCTGCCTGTTTACTAGCCAACTGCAAATACTTACCCTGAAAATCTTGTGCAAAACCAGCAACCCAAAAGACCAACGTGCAGAGCTGAAAATGGTGTTTATTGGACATTTTTGCAAGGCTTCTATCCACTTTATTTTTCATGACTAATTGTTCAGGCATGCAATGGACTTAAAAGAGAGTTAGTTACTGGATATCAACCAAACTCTGGGAATTTTCTTCATACATTGCCTCAGCCAAGGTAACATGATACTACCAGCCAGCAGCTCCCAGGGAAGGAAGAGTGGATTTTTAGGAGTAAGAGTAATTTGTTAGTGAAGTTACGTAGATTAAAAGATCTGTGTCTGGGAAGTATGGGACATTTGTGAATCAAAAGTAAAAAAGTTACTTTGAAATTGCTATTGTGTGCAATAGGAAAAAAATCCACCACTACCAACATCCCCCCAAAAAAACCCCAACCAAACAAAACCCAACAAAATAAAACAAACAAGTCAACAAAGCCCCCAGCCTTGAAGAACAAAAAGCACACAGACAAGTGAGTACTGCCACAAGTCAGACAGAGTTTAAAGAAGCTGACCAACAGCAGCAGTTCCCAGTTCACTGGATTTTCGTTTGCAGTTTGGTTTTAGACTGACTTGAGCCAGACCCAATATTTTCTTTGCATTTCTGGTATATCTGGAGTTCCTCTGATCCTTTTCAGTTAGATCACGGTTCTCATTAGTATTTGTGCTCACAGCAGGAAGATATTTTCCTCAGCAACAGCTAAAGGCCTCAAGGCAGATCCACTGTATGTTTCTGCCCCTGGGCTGGACACCCCACAACCATCCTGGGCATATCCTGGAGTGGAGGCTGGAAAACCACTAGATTTCATCTCTTTGGTATTTATAAGCCCAGTTATTCTTTAGATGTGGGCACATTTTGTTCAGAAAAAAAAAAAGGTTGACTTCTTTTCCCTTTCCCTTGCTGGCTTGTGCTTCCTACGTATACCTCTGAGCCACGGGTTAACATCTGCCATGCAGCTGGAAAGAAAGCACAAGAGGAAAAGCACGGCAGCTCTGCTGGATGCAGAGAGGGTCTTCTGGCCTTCAAAGTCAGAAGGTCAGGTCCCTTAGGCATTTGACCTCCTTCTGAAAATGGCAAGTAGCAAGGCAGTGAACAGGAGCTGGGTGCCAAACCACCACTGTGGAACCAGCCACGTGTCAAAAGCACTGTACAGGCTGAAAACTGGTGGTTTATATTTAATGTTTTCAGTACCACAAGCTTTAGAGATAGGGGAGAGACACCTGAATTAGCTGGCTGTAAAGGAATCAACTTTTGAATTTCTTAAAGCAACTTACGCTCTGACATAAAAAATCATCTGTCCTTTGGAGAGGTAACTTCGGTCTTGAGATACCATGGCAACACAGTTCTGGATGCTGCTGTTTCATTTGTCCTCATCTGTACTGCTAACAAGAGTCTAAAAAAGAACTCTTTTGTGAACTTAGATCTACATACTTAAATCTTACAAAATCGACATGTGTGGGCCACTCCCCTGCTGGAGCAGGACTGGTGTCCCTAATGTGGATTCAATTTAACGATTATTTAATGACAGAAATAACGGGAACCATCTGATGAGGCACCTGAACTTAATAGACATGAATCTTTCTCTTTTTGTTTCCTCAAAATGATCGTTAAAGGTAGGTGCTATGTAGCCCCAACAGAAGCCCTTGCATGTACCTGCTCTCGCAGATTCCTCGAAGCTCTTGGGTGTCTCCAAGAACTTCATAAGGGAGACTTGCTCTATGCGCCTGCGACTCCTGGCACCGAGTGACCGGCATGGTTTTGGCAGAGGACCTGCAGCGCCGGGCAGGGCGGAACGCTGGTGTGCGGAACGCTCGGCTCAGCTCCCTTTCCCAGCCGGCGGCGCCGGGGGGACCACACGTGGGGACGGACCGTCGCGGCGGCCGCGTCGCGGGCACGATGTGGAGCCGCATCCGTGGCTGGGGCGGCGGGGCCGGGGATTCCTGTGGGCTCGCGGTGCGGCTCCTGGCCGGCCGGGAGGTGGCGGGGGTAGCGCGGCAGCAACGGAGCCCTTGCAGGTACCGCCGCGCCCCACAACCCTTCCTCGGCGGCGTGGGGGGGCTTTGCCGGGAAGGGGCCGTGTCCGCGGCAGCGCCGCGCTTCGTCCCGGACCGCTGCCTCTGGAGGGATGGATGTGCTCGGCTCCCCGGGGAAAGCCAGTCCTGTTCGCCGCAGGTGGGCCCGGGCCCGCGGTGGCCTGTGCCCCGAGGGCAGGTTGTCTCCTTTGGCCTTCGCGTTAAAAGGCAGGCCTCGTGTTTCAGCGGTTCTGTGCCTCGATCGGGCGGGCGCGGTACGGGGGGCCTGCCCGGTGCTTTCGGTGCCGCCTTCAGCTGCGCCGTTCCCAGGTGCCGCGGGGGTTAAACCCGTTCCGGCGGGAAGCAGGGCAGGCCCCAGTCCGTGTGTCCTGCTGAGGCAGTGCGCTACCGACGCCGGTGGGCAGAAGTGGGAGAGTGAAGCCAGGTAGAGGGGAGTGGTTTGGGTTGAGTTTCTACCCTGAAAGAAAGTTGATTTAGACTAGATGTTAGGAAACTCTTTACTGTTACTGTGGTTGGCAGAAGTTGTGGCTGCCCCATCCCTGAAAGTGTTCAAGGATGAGTTGGATGGAGCTTTGAGCAGCCTGGTCTAGTAGAAGGTATCCCTGCCCAAGGCGGGGGGTTGGAACTAGGTGATCTTTAAGGTGTGTTCCAACCCAAACCAGTCTATGATTTTTTTGTGACCTAAGCATAATTTTACACAGTGTGTATCAGCAGAGCGGTACTGCCAGTTGGCAGAGGTACATGCCCAAAGCACTGGCTGAAAGTAGTATTTGGAAGTTTGGTTTTATTTTTTTAAGATTTTAGCTGCTTTTGTTATATATATATATTTTTTTTTATTATTTCAAAGTTCGTCAATATTTTTGAACAAGCTTCAATACTGTGATAGCCTCATGTATGAAGGAGCTTGGTTTCTTTTGTAAGTTGTGTTTGCTTTCTTAAGTGAACCTTCTAAGCGTAAGACAAAGCTGATGGTAGGTGAAATACAGTAATAGAAGCTGCAATGTACTACTGGCTTTAAATGTTTAAGGCTTGCAGACTAGCTGTAAGCCATGATCTCTGAATGGATAAATAGCTTTAAGGAGGATGCAGCCTCAGTTAATAAAAACCACATGTTTAAAAAAGATCTGTGGAGAGCAGCTCACTGTGAAACAGCAGGACTCCTACTAACAGTAATGTGGTTCGGAAGCTATCGGTTCTCAGCATCAAAATTTAGGATTTAATGCTGACAATTTATTAAGTGCAGAGTGACTGAAGTAATAATATGGTGCCTGCTGAGAACAGCAGATTATGATTTTTAGCAGATTATGATTATTTATATTTTAGAATAAAATAATAATAATTATTGTTATTTATTGTGTGAGGGGGGAGAGGTGTGTAAAAATTCCTTCAGTTTTGTTGAAGTGCTTTAAGATCTATTGAAGTGCGTTATTTTGAATCAAATGTAATTTTTTTCTTTATTTTAGTACTTTGATGGTGATTTTTAAACAACAAATGAAGTAGTTGCAAATTTAAAAATTTAAACGTTTAATTTTAGAATGTTAAAGAGAACAGTTATTTGAATTTTATGGTAGTTTTTTTCCAGGGAATGCAGTTGTGTCTGTGTTGCAGCAGCATCCCAAGTAGCTCCTTGCTGTCCCTGGCTTCACATTCTCACCTGCCCCATGTCAGTTTTAGCTTCTTTACAGTGATTTGGTAAACTAGGTAAAATAGCTGTTCCAGAGGGAAAAGTAACCGAAATAGCTTTTTTTGTTAGTTACTGGGTTATCTTGCAGCAAGATCGATTTCCCCATATGTCTGCACAAATGCCTGACTGTTTTTTATATATATATATATAAAAATATATGTATGTGTATATATACATATATATATACACACATATACCCTGGCAGAGCATATGGTAGGGGGATATGATCCATACTAGTGCCACAAGTATGAAAATGATGTGAAGCTAAATCTGTGTACAGTCTTTTTCCAGGTGGCTGGGAGTGATGTCTTTGTTCTCTCATTTTAAGAGTTTCAGTCAGTGTTCTGTAGTGCTCATGAATCTAAATATCAGGTACCAGTAGATTCAAACTCTTAGACTGCTACCTAATGCAGAAATACTTTAAAAATTGTAAGTTCATAGATTAAACACAGTTTATTTGTGGAGGAAATAAAGTTTACTTGATTTGTGTGATGATGAAACCGTAAATAGTAAGAATTTAAATAGTGCCCTAGCCTTTCTCAGCAGTTAAAAGGTACATGTTTGACATGTGCTTAACATACTCAGTTTGCACTCGGGCCTAAGCAGTTGTAACTGAGGGGGGTTTTGTAGGCTTACAGAATTCAGCCTCAGACCTTATTTGTAACCTCTGACTTTAATTTATTTGTTAACTTAAATTTTGTTTATCATCTAGCAAAATACAGAAACTCTTCAGCACAAGCAGTGTGCTTTCTACTGAGAAAGATAAATCTACCCCTTCCAAAGACAGCACCACTGAAGAGGCGTCAAAGAGCAAGGAGGATGCAGCAGAAACACCAAAGAAGCAGCTGTTAGACATTATTGGTAACATGAAGGTAGAAGTGAGCTACAGGAAGAGACTCCAACAGTTAAAAGCACAAGAGATGAAAAAGCAAGCCTTAAACAAACTGGAAAGGCTGGGCAGTGAAGGTGCTGTGCTTCAGAGAACTAGAGAAGGGATTCAGCGGTAAAGTATAACAAACTTCTCTCAGCCTGTTTTATATTTTTTTTTTTCCCAAATTGTTTTTTTCATTATCTGAACCAAAATAAAGCATCAAATGCCATTTCCAAGCGTGGACAATAATCTTGTAGGGGAATGTGGTACACGGATGTAGATTGCCTTAAATCACAGGGGAGAATCTGGACAAAAGGTGGTGTGTACTTTCTACCAAAAGCATCCTTTTTCTCGGCTGAGGCTCTCGAAAGGTAGCAATAGCATCTGTGGTCTCCAGGCTTCACATCCAAGGAGTTGTGCAGTGGTGTAGGGCTGCTGTTTTCCCAGCTGTGAGAACAAGAGCTTGTTGGTGTCCTTTGGCAGTTGCCAATTAGGACAATATAGGGCAAACCTGGATGTCCTCCTGGCCATTTCCATTTGGGATTATGTGCAAGTGTAACTTCTGAGTTTTTAAGACATAAAAGTACAGAAATGTAAATTTAAATATATTAAAGCTTTAAAATTTTTTTTTGTATTTCCCTGTCTGTTGTGTCTCTTACAGAGGCAGGCCTTTAAATCCAGAACTGGTCGAGGCTGCTTCTGCAGTTGCATCTTCCCTGCCGTTCGACAAGAAGCAGACAGAATCAGAACTACTTGCGCAACTAAGACAACACGAAGAAACCACAGATAAACAGAGAAAGGGGGGAATTGTTAACATACGGTCTGTATATTGAATTTTATTCTCAATAATGTTTGAAATTCTGATTTTGCAATATCATCTTGAAGGTGACTGGCTTCTGTCTTGGAAAGATGGTGCTAAAAGATGTATTTGCAGAGGCTATCCTTGGAATTAATGATCATTGGTCTGGTTATACCAGACTCCCTAAATTTTGTCATCGTTATTCTAAAATGGTTTTGCAGAAATGGAATTGTTTTCCTGGCCAGAATTATTCCTTTCTTGGACAGGCTAGCAAAATAACATTATTTATTTTTTTTTATTCCAAGTTTCTGAAATTCTCACACAATGGATGGATTTGTAGACGTTTCAGACATTCTGTCTGGACTGGTGAATTTTCATGACAGCTCTGCAGAGCAGAACTAGAGCAGCTCTATTTATAGCCCCACCCTTCCTTTCAAAACTTTCCAGTCAACCCAAGAAACTCATCTTTTGGCTTAACTAATTTCCAGTGTGGCTTTCAAACAGATGAGAAACATTTGTTTGGAAACAAAGAGTTGGGCATACTGCTCTTTTGGATGATGGCTAAAGAGAGGATTTTCATTATATCTCTTTTTTTCCCAGCTAGGATTCAGATAACTACTCAGAAAATAAATCATTAAATCCAGGTGAAATGCTGAACTGAAGAGAATACTGGATCTTCAGCGACATAGGAATGTGAAACCTTTATTTATGGTGGTTTGCAGTCTGAACTGCATGCTGCTTATCTAGTTTTAATTTATTCTGTGAAAATGAATTTGTCCTAAACCAGGAGTTAAGTTTGACCATTTATTATTATTTATAGGTTGCTCTAGGGATCAGTAAAAGATCTTTATGTTTATCAAGGTACTGCACACAAAACAGCTAACAAGCTGTTAATGTTTGTGGCTGATGTTTGCCTTTTAAGTGAGTGAAAACTAAGAAAGAGCATGACAGATGATTGCAGACAGCTT
Organism: Psittacus erithacus; assembly: GCA_009867235.2. Taxonomy (NCBI): domain Eukaryota; kingdom Metazoa; phylum Chordata; class Aves; order Psittaciformes; family Psittacidae; genus Psittacus; species Psittacus erithacus. Next base: position 149,200 of record WYDI02023626.1, on the reverse strand, counting down.
ATGTTAGACGCTTGCAAAGTGGCTGGAATATGTGATGCTCAGTGAATAACTTTGTTGAACAAAATGCATGTTTTTTGGCGCCTGTGAAAGGAAAAGGGAGAAACTGCAATTTTACCTTTTAGCCTGTGTTCATGATTCCCTACCAAGTGCTAATGATGGTAGTGGAGAGCAGAATGAAAGTGTCTCCAAACTTAGGAAGTCTGTGCTATTTGAGGAGGAAATATGGGTTTAGGTAGTACATGCAAACATCTCTAAAGAACATACGCTGTGTGTGCACTGTTTTCATAATGTCCTTTAAGCCTGAATATAGAAGATCTGCTTGACAGAACCTGATCTCTCCATAGGTTTTTGGAGCCAGAATTAGTAGTTTAAAAGTTTGAGGTCTGGCTGCTGTATGTAAAACTTATTTCTACTTTTTTTGTGTGTGCAACATTACAGAAAACTTAAGAGACCCTTCCTAATGTAGAAAGTATAAGTAAGGGACTATTTTATACAAAGCATATGTTCAGTAAGTATTAGTTACTACTGAGGTTGTTCCATCTCTGTCACTGAGGTTTTCAGAAGAGCAGAGTACAAAAATGTTTTAATAGCCGCAGTGGCTGTTGGTGGCCAACTTAAACATTATTAGAACTTTCTTCATTACCTGGTAAGATGTTGGAGAACTGTACTGATACTGACAGAGCTGCTGTGTGCAGTGGCTAACCTCATATGCGTCTGCATCTATTTGTTAAAGTATATTCTTCTCTAAAAGTGGTTCATCTGCCTACTGGCATCAAGGACTTGCTGTCCTTGCCACCCTGAAGCATTTACCCAGCGGTTGTGTGAAAGAAGGAAGGTCCTTAAGGAAGTTACAATCTGAGCAAAAAGACTTTTTTCCCTTGAAAGAGTGTTTAAATTCTACAGAAATTTAAAAACTGAAGTCCCTGCAGCTGTATAGTGTTTCCATATAGTTGATTGATGGATTAAGATGTGCTGTTACAACATCTTGTAACATGCTTGTGGATGAGTCACTATGATTAGAAAAAAGGTTAGAAAAATGCATTTTACTCAACCAGTACCAACATTTTTGTTTGGCTAGGAGTGACATGGTTGGCTTGCTGTGCTTTTAGTTAGCAAGTTCTACTCCGTGGGACAGCTTTGTGCATGAGCTTGTTTCCCCCTGGGAATATAGATTCTCTTCTCTTTTCTCTCTCTCTTTTTTTTCCCCCATTGTATGCTGAGAAGTTTTGTTTTCTTCCTTAATAATTAGGTAACAGTTTGAAATTCTTAGCAGTTAATGAGTTTTCAAGAAACGCCAGTGACTCCTGGTGACTGTCATGACTGAAAACTTGGTTAATAGTAACCTTTCTGACATAAATGTGGTACTTTCAGCTTCCTGCTTAGTATTTAAAAATGTTGATTTTTAAAAAGCCCAGCAGCTCTCAGACTTTATGGGCATGACTTTATGCTCCAGAATACCTCAGTCTCACAAGGCACTAAAATGCTTTTAATGCATTAGAAAGCAATTTCATTCATACATGATTGTTTTGTGTTGAATTTTATTTGACAAGAGAACACAGGTAATTTAACTTTTCTTTTTTTTTTCCAGTGAAGGTTTTGCATTCGGTGTACTGACACACTTCAAAACCCAATATGTATTCCTCCGTTACATAAAACTATTTAAAAATGAGACACCTTCACAAGCAGTAGAGCTGTATAATGCTCAGCTGCAAAAGATTGAGATATTGCTATTTTGATTTATGATTCATGATAAATCATATATTGTTCAGGTCTTTTAGTTTGTGCAATTTTTTTCTTCCTGGGATTGTGGCATGCCCTCCAGAGGTCACTGTTGTATGCAGTTGTCTCATGCCTTGTTTTGTCGACAGCATGAAGACAGTGTGTTCGCTAGGAGGGGAAAATATTAACAATGCAGGAATTTATTTTCCTGAGTGTGGGATGAAGTTTTACTCAGTGGAAATTACAACAGCACCATACCAAAATAGAATCTGCAGCACTACAAGTTGAAATTTCAGCTCCTGTTTTGGGTGAAGAAGAAAAGTAATTCAGAGCTTAAGCTAAAGTATATCCGAAGCTTGTTAAGTCTCCATTTTTAGTATTATAATTATTAGTTGCTAATCAGGAAGGAGAGAGAATGTGTGGTTGTTACAAAAGCTCTACCCCTTCCCATGTGTGGAAGGCAGAAGTACCTATGAAATTAGGTTTTTAACCTCATGGTGGAGCATGAGATAATATCATGTAATATCTAACAATTGAAGGTACACTGGGGTTGGAATATGACTTTGTAATCTGATGTTTTCATTACAAAAGGCATTAAAAACATCTTCGTAGTTTTAGTTAATACAGGGACAGTTTAAACGATGGAGTAATGATTGTTGCTGCCAGAAATGTTGATATACTCATGATGGGGTGACATTAGAACTTTCCAGTGAGAAATATGATATGACTGCATGTTCTGATAGCTTGGTAGCATAGCCTGTCCAGACCTACTCTGCAAAACCACAGATAAATCAAGATCAGCTGTGAGGAGAGCTATGAGTAAGCCTGATCCCCCTGAAGCATGGGAACGCTCCAGCCTTTCAAGTCGCAGCTGAGTCAAGCAGTTGGGCTGGGCTGTGTGTGGCTGGCCTTAGGAATTATGTCCCCTTGACCCTCAGAAGTGTGTCAAGCCTCTGGCCCAACACCAGCTCACTAATACCAGTAGGCTCTCTAATAGAGTAATTTCTAGTGTGAGATACGCAACAGATCTGCAATTGTTTTGTCTTCAAGATTAAAATGAAAATATTTCAGATGCCTTTCTTTCAGAGTAGGTGCTTGAAGAGCTATGCTGTTCTTGTACTGCCATTAGAAACCACATCTGAGAGGAAGGAGAAATCCTACTGTGTTGCTGTGGCAATTAGCTTTTACAGTTTTCCAGAAGTATTTCTTGTCAGTGAAATCTCATTTGACTTAAACTGCCAAAAACATAGTTTGGATTTCATTCAGATTTTCATAAAATGGATATTCAGTATTTTTGATTTGGCTTGTTTTTTGGTTTTTTTGAGACCATATTTCTCTCTTCTATCTTGAGCACTGCAATTTTTCATGACTGCATGTTACTGGAAGTGGTTGGCAGAGAGAATATCTGTGAGGAAGAATTACCAGCTTGGTATTTACTAACCCACAGACTTACCAGTTAAGGTGATTAGGTGGTGGAGGCAGAAAGGTGGTGTGTTTTGCCCTTTGTTTTCAGAATGGGCTGCATAGGACACTGACTGAGATCAGAGCATTTGCTCTTCACGTATGATTTTGAGTACAGAATTACAAAGGAAGATGTGGTCTGTTAATGCTGTAATATGATTATGCAATACAACAGATTGCAGTGGATCAGGAAAGGTGACCTACTTAGTAGGGTGGCATGATTGACCCATGTCAGCTGATGTGTGAATGCAAGCTTCCTTTCAGTCTGCAGCAGCACAGCTCTGTCCCTGGGCAGTGTTGGTTTGTGTCAAAAAACCTGGTGGATTTTTACCTCCCTATTTCAGCATATTGCTTGTATCCAGAGAAATTCCTCAGTTACTTAAGCAAAACATACATAGTACACTCTCTAAATACTGGCAGATATGTGAATTTTTTCTATTACTTGGAAACAAAAGAAAGCTTTCACTGTAGATCTAGTAGACTAAAATAGTACTTTTCATTTAATGTATATAGAATGTAACAACTGAGGTTGTTTAAAAAGTAAGACTTGAATATTTGATGACTTAAAAATTGGTGTATTTTGTGAGGAATGTAAAATTCTATCTTATAGAGTCTTTTGAAGCCAATTGAGAATAGAATTTCTGGTAATACATGTGACAAACTTCCTTGCTTTGTTGATATGTTGAGTTTTTACGTTCATGTTTTTAATTTCAGCAACATTATTTCAGAAATGGCAGTTAAAAGGCAGTCCCCAGGTCAGAGAGGTGTGAGGATATCTGGTCGCATTTCCTTGGACTTTGATGAGTATGGTCAAAGAATGAAGCCTGGAAGATTTTCACCTCAGTCTTCTGACTCTAGAAGGTATTTTTGTGATACATCTATTTCAGTGTATCATAGGTAGTGAATTGTGACTTCCTGTAAAGAACAAATTGAAACATATGCATTGAGCCATGTAGATCATGCAAAAACCTCAAAGAAGTGTCTTACAGCCAGTCATTAGAAGAACGTAATCTGCTTGCTGAAATGTTTCTGGATAACTTCCGTGTTCTGGAACTACCAAACTGATAAGGTGTGTTAGGGGAGCATCTCTTGGGCCTCTTCAATGCTATAAGGCCAGCAAGCAGTGTTTTGTTTTCTGATGCAAAGCTTGTAGAAAGTGCAAGAGAGGCTTCTTGTAATGGAAGTTGAAGGGAAGAAGTGGAACAAGATTCTAGTCCAAGCCCTTTTTATTTTAGATACTTTGGTCCTGAAGTTTTCATTCAGTTATAAGCTATTGGTTTCAGGAGCAAGGGAACTGATTTCATTATCAGCTGCTGAATATGTCTGTAGATGTTTTTAATCTGGGATAATTATCAGACAGAGCTGATAAGTCACATGAAAGTAATTTTGTTACTACACTATGATTCTTGGCTGATTATGAGAAATACTTTAAAGCGTTGGATTGAAAGTTTTTGAAAGTTTGAAAAGATAGAAATAAAATTGTCTAAAAGTATAAACATGAAAACCTGAGCTGTTACATGCTTGTACAGTGTATATTATTTTATATCTTTGCCACACTTTTTGACATACTGCAAAGTAGAGTGAATTTCACTTACATTTGAGAACATTTATTAAATTTATGATATCTGAGAAGCTGTCTCGCTCTGTTTGTGTGATGAAACTTTGCTGGGTATATAACTTCAGGAACAGTACCTTAAAATGGTTTTATAATGAGCAAATTGTCTCCAGTCCTGAGTTTCTTCCTGCATCCCTAAAAATCTACTGTATATACTTACCTGTTGATATGAAAAGAATGGGTTAGGAAGAATATCTAAGTTTAAATAGAGTCAGTAGATTTCAGTGAAATGAGTAATGTTGCTTTATAGTCGTAGAATCATAGAACAGTTAGGGTTGGAAAGGTCCTTAAGATCATCTAGTTCCAACCCCCCTGCCATGGGCAGGGACGTCACACACTAAACCGTGTCACCCAAGGCTTTGTCCAGCCTGGCCTTGAACACTGCCAGGGACAGATGATTCACAACTTCCTTGGGCAGCCCATTCCAGTGCCTCACCACTCTCACGGTAAAGAACTTCCTCCTTATAGCCAATCTAAACTTCTCCTGTTTAAGTTTGAACCCATTATCCCTGCAGTCTCTGATGAAGGATCCCTCCCCAGAATCCTTGTAGGCCCCCTTCAGATACTGGAAAATACATAATAATTTGAGTTAGTCACTTTAAAATAAATGTTCTTCGAAGTCCTGCTTGTATCTTTGGCCAGTGATTTTGGGAGTTACACACAGATATGAAAATACAATCCTAAATCAGCATTCTTTTATGGCCCTATAATTAGATTGTTCTGTGCTGAAATAGGCATGGGGTAGTTACATCAAGATATAACAAGCACAGGTTTGCAGAAATCTATGGTAAATCCAAAGATGTGAAATTTAAGGTCAGGAAGGGCAAGTATTGCCAGAGTAACTCTGAATATGTAATAGCATGAAGTAGGAGCTATTCAGTACAAACCTGGAAGATTCTATGATTAAAAGAATCATTTGTTCTAAAGTTCAAAGTGTTCTACAGTAAAGGCATTGGTTTTAATTTGTTACTATGTAAATAAAAAACCCCCTGATTACTTGCTGAACTCCTGGATTTGTAAAAACATTTCTAGCTTGGGTTTATGCTAAAAATAAATATGATTAAAAGTAGGTCATCAAAGTTAAATATTTTTATGTTCAGAAGAGAGAGCATCAGGGTGATGCTGTTTAAAAGGTACCATACAGATATACTTCGAGAGTTTGCAGTGTGGCAGAGAAGGTGGCTGTGTAATCTTCCCAAAAGGCTATTTATGGCATAATGTGGGAACTATTTGATTTAGCCGTTGCCTTTTCTCTTCCTGAATTGCGCAATATTTTTTACAGAACAAAAACCCAAATCACCAGATTCACTTTTTAGTTGCAACTTTGTAAAATTTGCATGAGTTCTGTGTTTGATACTGTTTAGATTTGTTCAGATTCCTCAGTATTTCAGTAGGAAATGACTGCAGATAGAGTGTTTTGATTTCTGCTCATTCTTTTACACAGAAATGTTTTGGGAAGCTCTGTTAGAGATGAAATAACAAAGTCATAAACACTTTCTCTGGTTAAAAGCCTGAGGATTTAGTGAGAGTCACTGTCTCTCTTTTTTTCTTTTTCTTTTGTCTCTCCAGAGATCTGCTTGTTCATGAGAATATTCGGTGCTTTTAAATTTGTTATCTGGCAATGTTGCGAAGTGTTGTGAAATACTAAATACCGTTTTTCTTCTTTGTTTATAGAAGTCTCAGAGTAGGAAAGAGGCTTAATATATTCACTAAGGCTTCTACAGAAACACAAAGTGCACTGAAAACAGGTTAGTGGAAATTCAGTACTGAAAAACCAGTGAAGCCAAGTTTTGAATTTTTTAAATATCAAGAGATTCACTGTTAAGAAAAAGACTTGCAACCTGTGAACTTCCTGCTTTCAGACTATTAAAAAAATGGATAATGTAACACTGAGTTTTGTTAAGCAAAACTTCCATGCAGTGTAATATATAAATGTTTTCTGTACTAATCAGGATATTCTGTTACTGAATCTTCAACTGGATCAGGTTGTTCAGAGCCCCATCCAACCTTAAATGTTTCCAGGGATGGGGCATCTACCACCTCTCTGGGCAGCCTGTTCTGGTGTTTTGCTACCCTCATTGTAAAAAAAAATTTCATCCTTGCATCTATTCTCAATCTACCCTTATTTAGTTTAAATCTGTTACACCTTGACCTGTCAAAACAGACCCTACTAAGAAATTTGTCCTCATCTATCTTACAGACCCCTTTTAAGTATTGAAAGGCCTTAATAATGTCTCTCTAGAGCCTTTTTTTCTCCAGGCTGAGCAACCCCAGCTCTTGGTCTTTTCCTTGTAGGACAGGTCCTCCAGCCCTCTGGCCATTTTTGTGGTCCTCCTCTGGATCTGCTTCAGCAGGTCCATGTCTTTGCTGTGCTGAGGACTACAGAGTTAAACGTAGCACTCCATGTGGGGTCTCACCAGAGCAGAGGGGCAAAATCACCTCCCTCAGCCCACTGGCCACACTTCTTTTTGTTGAGCCTGTTGGCTTTCTGGGCTGTGAATGCGTGTTGCTAGTTCATGTCCAGTTTTTCGCCACCAGCACCCCCAGGTCCTTCTCTGCAGGGCTGCTAGCAATCCCTTCATGAGGATTCACATGGGCCCACTTCTTGAGCTTGTCCAGGTCCCTCTGGATGGCATCCCTTCCCTCAGGCATGTCAAATGCACCACTCACCTTGGTGTCATCTGCAAATCTGCTGCTGATGCACTCAATCCCACTGTCTGTGTCATTGATGAAGATATTAAACAGTACTGCTCCCAGTACAGGCCCCTGAGGGACACCATTTGTTGCTGATCTCCATCCAGACAATAGGACATGGACCACTACTGTCTGGATGCAACCATCCAGCTAGTTCCTTGTCCACCAAATACACATGCCAAAACTCATGTAAGATTAAAAAACTAACAGCAAAAGAGATATGACCCCCCTTCATCTTCACTGAATGGCACAGCTCTGCAGGCACATCCATAGTGCCGCATGAGAGGGATAGCTTTCACACATGAAGATTTAGCTTTACTATAGTTGGGGTTTTGGCTAAGAGAGTGTGGATATATCAAGTCATCTAAAGAATTCCTGCTCTCACTTTTCTTTCTGAACAATGAAAATGTGCATTATTAGCACTCGTCTTTAATACACTCCTTTTCCTAAGCTGTTCCGAGGCCCTTTAGGGTTAAAAAAACCCCCACCCAAACCCATATTCCTGTCTAGTGACTTAGATCTATATATATCAAGCCGGCAGCTGCAGAAGAAGTAGTATTCCTCTCTGCTATCTTAGAAAATGATACATATTTATTTCCGTTTCAAGAGCAGGACTGTTGGCTTTTGCCAGATTCTAGCTGAGTAGTTTTCTCCTTTTTTTTCACACTTGAAACTGCAGGGAGAAGTTAATTTGGTTTCTTAATTTCTTTACTAAAATGTCACATAGTGCTATTTGCATATTTTCAGGCAGCTGTGAGCTTTCTGAATGCAGCCACTTCTATGTGGACTATGAAAGCTGCATATTAGAATGGGATTCAATTTGCTGGTTTTTAAGACTGTCCATTTCCTTAAAATTGGTTCATTTTACATAATAAGTGATGCTGTGTTTGTTTTTACCTATCTTGATAAGTATGTGCAAGTAACTGGTGTTTTAATTGAATCAAATCTGGTCGGAGAATTGAACCTTTCTTGCATGGGCACAATGCAGATTCAGTGGCATATGGTAGTCACCCTGGATAAAAAGTTGAGATAAACTTTATTTTTTAACACAAAACTAGAATGTGCACACGTTGTGTTAGGGAGCCTAACGGCAACATTTTTTGGCATTAATCTCAAGAAATGCCAGTGTGATACTTGATACCTTTATGCATTTGATTCTGTTGTGGTTCATGGTAGTGGGGATAATGGTTTAAGGTATTGTTTATATATAACAGAAAAGCAAGTTCTGTGTTACATGTTGAATATTTATTTTGAAAACGTAAATGCTCACTGGAAAGTGAATTGTCATCCTGACAAAAAAAAAAATCAACTGTTAACATATCAGTAATTGTTAACATGAAATGTCAGTATTTTTTGGTTTCACAGAGGTGAAAATACAGTGTTAAGCGCCTTTACTGCAAGCTTGAAAAAATATTTTCTGCTTCCTTCTACTAAAAGATTTATTAGTACAGCATTATTAGAAGGTATTTTTTAAGATGTGGATAATAATTTCATTCTGATATGGTTTCTCATGTTGTCTCTTACCTGTATTTTATTCTTGCCTCCAGCCCTCAAATCAAAGTAGGCAACTAGGGAATATAGTTCTGGCAATTTCCCTGCTAAGTGAGAAATAATTTGCAGAAGTATCTTCTGATTTAAAAGTGAGACCACTTTTCAGTATGTAAAAATATTGTTTGCCCTTTCATTTTGTTTTTTTTTCATAAAGGAGGGGGGAAGGTTTTTTCAGCTTATTTGAGTTGTAAGCCACTAAGCCAAAGAGGAAATTGTATCTTAGTTTCAAATACTTGCACTTACAAGTAGTAAAATAATAGCTCATTGGCTTTGATCCACATCAAATGGACTGTAATATTTGAATTCACGTCAAGAACTCTGTTCTAAGGAGCTTAGTGTGAACTGATAACAGACAAGAAAACAAAGGGGAGCACGACTTAGGCCAGCTTATGAGAGAGCAGCCCAAGACACTGCCAGTGGTTCTTCCCTGTCCTCTGGTAACAGCTTGTTCCCTTCACTTCACTGATGCGATTCAGTCTGGGCTCATGACCAGTTCTCCTGCGTGGAGGGACAGGAACTCCTGAAGAGTAACTCTGCTGCCATATGACTACACTTTGATTAAAAAAAAAATGCATCAGGAAAGATGCATCCCTAAAGGGATTGGCTGACTCTGGGAGAAGAGGAGAATAGGAATTCAGGATTTCTCAAGCCCAGGAGACAAAAACTGGGATGCTCATAAGTGTTTGGGGAGAGAATTGTCATCGGTAGATTGAGTTGTCTCCCTGAAGGAGAGTATAGTTGTGAAGTACCTGAAAACTCCTATAGTAAGCAAGATTCCTTTAGCAGAGTGCAGCAGTCAAGTTCACAGTTTGTCATATATAGAAGTTGTGAAACACAAAAAGGAAAAAAGATCTTGGAAAACCTAAATTTCTGTTCTGTGTGAAAGGTCTAAAAAGAAATTGTCACCTAGGAGTTCAGAGTACATTTTCATCAGGTAACTGAGACTTCAGTGTACTTTCATATCAACAGAAAATTCTCATTTGAGAAAGGTGATGCTGGCATCTAAGGTAGAAAAATTTTCACAGCCGAAAGAACTAATCTCTGTGAAGGTTAATGTTAAAGGACTTAGTTTTAGCTAGGGAGAAGTCTTTAGCTTGCTGACAGATCTTTATAAAATTTCTTTTTTAGTATCTTCACCAACTATCTGGGATCTGGAGTTTGCGAAGGATGTTGCAGCAGTAACTGCACAGCCTCCCCGGAATGGTTTTGAGGAGATGATTCAGTGGACAAAAGACGGACTACTGTGGGAGTACCCAGTTGACAATGAAGCTGGTATGTGCACTGTTAACTCCTATTGTCTGTCTATATTTATTTATTTATTTTTTTCTTTTGAAGAGTTAGAGCATGTTGTGACCTCTGACTGTTTAAACATAGCATTTCAGCTGTGAGTCATGCATTTGAGAGTAAGCAAATACAACTTTCCAACTGTCCCAAATCAGAGGTGCTTTGGATGAACTAATTCTGGCACTCTGCAGGTGAAGTCCTCCAGGTGATTTGACTGATCTGCGGACTGGCTGCTGCCAGAAAGGGGAGAAGTTCCCTCCCTCAATCAGTCCTGGTGCTTTCAACACCAAAAGGCCATTCAAGTCTATTACGTAATGCCTTTTACTATGCAACTTCTTTGAAAAACCTGAATAGGGAATCTCAAAACTGCTGTCTGTATTTTATAATGCTGATTCTGTTTTTTGATGTGGCTCTCAGACCAAGTGGCTAGCCGGATCCTAATCAGCTATCTGCCAGTTCCATATCTGTGCTGGCTGAGTGTTAAAAAGTTGCTTGCTCCCTTTGTTCTGTTTCATAAGAATAAATAGCCACAATATTAAATCACTCAGGGCATCTATCTTAACTAGACATCTTTGTGCACAGTATTTATTTTTAATACCAGTAAAAAAACTGAAAAAGCTCTGTGTGAAGTTAAGCCAGCAGAGAGACAGTGAATGCTAAGGAAGGGAAGAACTACACAGAGCAAGAGCACGCTTAGGAAAAGGGACTTTATAACTTCAAGGGGGGCTTGGCTGTGTTGTTTTGGTTTGTTTTTTTTAAAAGACTTTAAAGACATCACACAGAACTAGTTTAGAATGATTCAGTCACTGAAAGCAGAACAGGTTAGTATCTGAAGCTAGGAGTCTTTGAAAAGCTGTCCTATAGTGAGTTGCAAATTGCATAATGTGGTTCATTGTTTCGTAATGTTTCTTCTCATCCTATTTTGGTAGTTTCTTCACAGAATTTAATCACTGCTCCCAGAATTGATCAGTTCCATCATGTGGCAATCTGAGTATACTCTAGTCATGTTTTTGCAAGCTGAAAACCATTGTGGCTAATGGTTTTTCTGCTGTTGTAATGTGGCTGGAACCCTGCTGTCTGGGGCCCTAAGTTGACAAAGTGTCTTTGGCGGCCAGTGGTTTTTCTCTTGCAGCAATGCGGCCGGAACCATGCTGTCTGGGATAGGGTGCCGAATGGACAAAGAGTCTTTACATATATTTAAACAAGAGTCTTTATTGATTTGTCTACAGAGACTGGTCATGTGGAAAATTCCAGTGGAATGTTCTAAAATCTGCCACTTCTCAGGCTGAAATACCAGGACAGTAAATTCCAGCTTATCAGGATGCCAACCACAGGCTGTTAATCAGATCAGGTGTGCCAAAAGCTTTTGAACTTCACTCCAATTATATCAATGTACTATAATTTTAGTGGCTCTGCAAAAGAAAGATGCTCCTTCCTGCTGTACCATTCATCTCCCTCAGTAGGAGGACATGATCTCAGTTTGTTCTCTATCAACATATGTATGGATTTTCTTTATGCCACAAGCATGTATACTCAACTTCTAGTGTTATGAAAGTCTTTAAAGTTTTAAATGAAAGAAGACCGCTTATGACTGTTTTACTTGGCTCCAGAGCATCTCTGGTGTTCTTGTTGGAATGCTTTACCAAGGCGCGGCGCTGTGCTGTGCTTTGAGATATCAGGCGAGGTCAAGATTTTTAGAACCTTCCTGGCTTGGTGTGAGCATCTGAAGATGTGGCTAGACATACTGGCTTGCTGCAGTGGCCAGTAGCAGTCCTCCCCCACCACCCCACTGCCCTGTTGTCTGCTCCTGCCTGATTGACTTTTTCCTTATCTGATGCAGTTAAAGGCATAAAACTGCCTTTTTTCTCTCCATCTCCCTGACTTCTGATTAATCTTTACCAGATCAGCAAACCATTGGTGTAGCTTGCATGAAATTGTTCTCACTTCTCCTCCATTCTGCTTGCCTCTTCTGCTTCTGGTAGCTTTAGTTCTGCTCAATGGCTTGCCATAGAATCATAGAATGAATCACAGAATGATTAGGGTTGGAAAGGACCTTAAGATCATCTAGTTACAGCGCCCCTGCCATGGGAAGGGATAACTCACACTAGATCATGTTGCCCAAGACTCTGTCCAGCCTGGCCTTGAACACTGCCAGGGATGGAGCTTTTATCTTTACAGCATGTCAGCAATACTCCCTGCGAGGATGGATGCCTGAATTTGAGATAACCATGTTTAAGGCAAGGTTGATCATGCCTTGGAAGGGTTAGTGTTTTAGCTAGAGAAATTCCCCAGACTTTCTGCATTGTAGTATGTGGAGGATTGGAAATAGGATATTGAGAATGGGTGACTTCTTGCTTTGAAGCTGATGAAGAAAACCTTTCACTTTAGACTCCCGTCATGCAAGTTCTTTCAAATTAGGTTTCTGAGGACAGTGCAAGAGAGACTGAGGGGCAGGCTGGTTCTTCTCATGCAGTGGGAGTTATGGCTTGCTGGGGGTGGGGAGAATCATGCGAGCATATCTCATCAGTTCCCTCCAGAGGTTTCAGCCTCTGATGCTTTGGGCAGTTGTAGTCTATTTTTTGTGATGCATATTTTTTTTTGTGGACTGAAATATGTGAAATATGTGGTCTAACTGAAATGTTTGAACTTAACCCTTCATCCCCAAACCATATACCATGTGTTTGAATATATCTTGTGTTTGACAAATGGGAGATCAAAATACACGATGTAGTATTTCCTTCTGACCTACATATAAATGGTTTAATTTCTTTTGGGTTAGAGATAAAAATTGGTGAAATTATTAATTAGACATAATCTCTCCTGATACTCTGTATCCCAAAAAGAAGACCATCTACAGGGCCAAATTTTACTGTCAGCATTATGTAGATTGTTGCAGTAATGAGTTCATTGGTTTAGTTCTCTTGGATTTTTGTGACAAGCAAAAGTACGGAAATCTGGAAGGGATGTTAGCTTGTGAAAGCAACAAGCAGCATCCAGGTACAGTGAGATTCCACTGGGGAAAGTCGGTGTGGGTGGCATCGTGAAAGGATCATTCCCCCATGTGCTCACCACTGGTGAGGCTGCACCTTGAATCCTGTCAAGTTTCTGGACAAGTTCTGGACCCCTCATTACAGGACAGATGTTGAGTTGCTAAAGGTCCAGAGAAGAGCAACAAAGCTGGTGAAATAATGCAGACTTAATGAATACAAGCTGAGAGACTTCTCCATCCCAGAGATGTGCATCATTTCTTCTGAAACTGTAGAAGCTCTAACATGGGAGGAAGCCTAGGACCAGCATGGCTTAATTACATCAGTTTTAGTAGTCCTGATTTAATGTTGTCAATTGATATATCCTAGCTAGTTATAGAAAAACATATACAAATATGTCTGTGGTGTAGATTTGCCAATCTTGTAATCTGAAAATGTTTATATGTCTTAACAACAGATTTTTACTTAAAGCTGCAAATCTCATTTACAAATTTAGGGTCAAATAAAAATTTTCACATACCTCTAACTGAAGAAAAATCAATTGCAAATCCCAATTTACTTTGGGGTTTTTTTGTCTCAGAATTGGGAATTGCGAAAGCAGCTGATTTACGTAGTAATGCGTGTTCTGCATCTTTGTCATGTCTTTGGTGTCGTAGTGTGAACAGCAGCGAGGGAAATCCATAGGACAGAGAACAAAAATTTCCCATAGTATCTGAGCTGTGCTTGTTTAGAGGTCTACAATAATATCTTGTTCCTGTGGATGCTTTTGAATGCCTCATCTTTTGCTCTGGTTACAACTTGGAAGTAGCAGCTGGTGAGCTACACGACATTTTTACATCAGCATACAGTCATAGGTTCAGAAGGTGTTAGGAAAACAACTTTCTGAGCCTCTTTTGGTAACAATAGGATGTTAAAACCATGACTTGGAATGAACATGGAAGTGTTTCACTGTTCAGTGTTGGATACTTCATGAGGTTGCCTCATTTGTTCAAGACTAGCTTATATTCTTTAACCTTCTGCAGAATTTAGGCAATCAGTATTTCTGCAAAGCATTTATGAAGGTGTCTCTGATGTAAAAAGTGGTACCCGTGATGAATCAAACTCTTCACATATTGAGCAAACTGGGTTTTAGCAAGAAGATTGGTTTATTTTTTAAATTATTCCCCCTGTTTCTGCCCTGGCATCAGCTTTCAGCAAGATTACCAGCCAGAGAGTTGATATAGATACTCTTATAAATGAGAGCACAAAATGGGAGTAATATGCTAGACAAGACTGCGATAATGCTGACATGTTTTGTGTGATTCAAGATTATTTGCTAACTGTAATTCTTTTTAACTTTGCTAAATTTGCTGTTCTGTTATGATGATAACTTTGTCCTTTTTATCTCTTCTCTTAGGGATGGAGGATGATGCTGAATTTCATGAACATATCTTTCTGGAGAAACACCTCAAAGACTTTCCCAAGCAAGGACCTATTCGCCACTTCATGGAACTAGTCATCTGTGGGCTTTCGAAAAACCCACACCTCAGTGTTAAACAGAAGATTGAACATATTGAGTGGTTTCACAGGTATTTTGAGGAAAAGAAGGAATATCTTAAAGACATTTGAGACTTGGGAAAGTGTTTAACCTTGAACTAAAGAATCATTACATCAAAAATGATGACTTCTTATAATGGAAATGCTGTCAATGCAGAGTAATCATGTGACCTGGAAACTGTATTTTAAAGAATAAACTGAAAGGTCATACTTCTGTGTGTGCATGTCCATGTATCTGTCGGTATTTTTTGACAACAAATGAAGGAACTGAAAAGTATGGCTTTTGTAGAATGTGCATTTGAAGTTTAGTTTGCCAAAATTGTTGTACTTTAAACACAAAACTCATCTTCTGACCATACAAAGTACTGGGTCTGACTCCACTTCCTACACCCTTCACACTTGATGCGTATCTTAACAGGTTTGATTGCTTTTCCCATTCTGGAAAACTTGCAATGCTTTCCTTTTTAACTCCTGATGCAGCTCTAATTTTGAAAAGCTGTTACTGAGATAGTAACAGTTTGTTTTGCTAATTCATTAAATACACCTATTTGGATGGTATTAACCCTTTCTGTCCTCCTTCCACTTGTCTTTATTGGTTCATTTAAAACTTTTTGGTAATGAGTAAACCGTTTGAATTGAATGTTTGTTAGGTCATCTGCTTAATGAAAGGCTATTACATTCACAAGGTGTGTACACAGCATAATACTGCTGAGTTACATAAAACAGTGTGGGAAGTCTCTCCTACCATCCATACATCCATGACCAGCTTCCCATCAGTATTTGTTAAAAATGGGTGTGGTTGTCAAATAATCCGTAAAGTTCTGTTTTATTAGAGCAAGGAGTTTCATGATTACTACACTGTTTGGAGCTGAGGCCTTATCTTCTTTGTCTGCAGGGCTAGAAAGAGGACTTGATGTTGCTGGCAAGGACAGTTGTTGCCTTCTGATTGCTGTCACATGATACCACTGCTGTTTTCTGTCTAGTCCTCTGATGCTGGTGAAGTAACTTCATATTTTCTAGCTGATCCTTTATTCTAATTAAATGTGTATGGCCCTTTGTGTCTATTAAGCAATTGCAGTATATTTTGTCTCAATCTTTAGCTAAATTTTCATCCAGAGTTGCTCACTCAGTCATTGAGAATCCTGGATTACTTCTCACTTCTTAACTTTCCAGAGCATTTCCAGACTTGCATATTGTGTTCTTGTTCTTTTGCATTCACTCCAAACACTTTAGCAGTTCTTGGCCCTATAAATAAGCTCCTATCTTTTTCTGGCATTTCCTTGCAACTCAGTCAGGAAGGAGGAAGTTACGGAATGAAGGTAAAACACTGGCTTCATAGGCAAACTGATTTTAAAGCCGAATTGCAAGAAAGATGAAAAACAAAGAGTTGGCCTTTTTTTGTGAGTTGAAATACTACTGCTGTGTTCTGCTCATCTGCAGGACGTGAGTTTGCCTTTCTGGCAAAGGGCAAGACTTGGGCAGTGGGAAGGAAAGGCAGCTTCTTGACTTTCTAGCTGTACGAACAGCAAGGTTCGAGTCCTGCAGAAATGCTCAGAGGCTTGCTGGCTTTGGAATGGGGAGAGTGAGAGTTACATCAAAATATCCCCGTTTATTACTAGGATAATTTTTAATTTTTGATTCAAGGCCCTGATACATTTTACTTCAAAAATACTCTTCTTCCCAGACTTCTACCAAACTGTGCTGCACAGCTGGAGTTCTGTTGTATTTCAAGCCTTTTCTAAAACAAGGTACTGTGTCTTTGAATTCACCACAGGCTTTTAGAAATGGCTTCTCTGTGTATTTGCATCTAACATGTTCTGATATGAAAGATGGGATGCTCAGAAGCTCGGCCCTTAATGGAGAGTTTCGGAAGTGTTAGCTGCGTATGGAAGAGCTGAATTTCACAGCACTGGGGGTGAAGTCAGTGTTATCGTTTAAACAGATTCATTAGGAGGTCAGTACTTTGACAAGCTCTTAACAAGAGCTCTTAGTACTTAGGATCTTTGGAAAGCTGTAGTAATTCCTACTTAGATGCTTAAATATAGATTTGAGAGTTAATACTTGGCAACAGGATTTGAATAATCAAACCTTGCTGCGCATATGTACGGATGCTTACTAGGACTGCTCAAGGCACATTAAGAGAGCCCAAGTGGCAGGGCTTTTATGTGTGGGGGGTTTTTGTGGTATATGCTTCTTGGTAGCAGGCTTGCAGACATTTAAGGTGTCGCTTACAGATGAGTCACTTAGAAGCATAAAAATCACCCTTTCCTGTTGCAGCCTAGAGGATAAAAGCTGTCTGCCACTGTTCAGAGTGCAGCCAGTGCTGCAATTAGTGATTCCCACATTGGAGTCATTCAGGCTTTTCTTACTATTGGTTTTCCCCTCTTGTAATTGGTTAGGTGCTATGCGTAACATAACGGACTCAGCATTAGGATCTGCTCAAGGCAAAATAGCGTTTGTTCTGTTCCGTGGTCTTACGTTTTCTTCTCTATGCATGAAGCTGAGGTCTTGTTAACGTGCTGCTAATGCTATACCTCTGTGACACCCACATTGGAAAGTTGGCTTGAGGCGGGGCTGGGGCAGTTGACACTGCCCTGAGAAGAGTAAGAAGGTGGAGCAAACTGACCTGGAGCCCTAATTCCAATGAACCTTGTCTACGTGTGACTTTTAGGTGACAGTTTTTCCTCTGGGGTGGCTACAATGGATACGTAGTGGAAGAACATCTTACTGAGCAGAGATGGCTGAGCTACTACTGCAAAGTTGTATGCAAAGGCACAGAGACACACTGTTGGCTATGGTGGTAGCTGCTGGTAGCAATGTGAATGATGAGCATGGCTTCCTCAGCTGAGCTGCTACCCTGTGAATAAGTCCAAGCTCCTTTCCCTCACTTTTTCATTGCACCCTTGTAGCCTCAATTTTCCACCCATCTGGTGCTACTGCAGTGGTTCCAGAAGGTCTCTGGCCATCTCAGAGGAGATGGAGGCGCTGGTGCAGGTGGAAGGCCTGGCAGAAGGCCGTGACTCCGTGTTGGCAGAGTGAGGGAATAAAGGGGGACTGAAAGGGGCCCGTATAATTTGTAGAGGCATAATAAGGGTGTTGATGAGAAGCTCAGCATGAGCCAGCAGTGTGTGCTTGCAACCCAGAAAGCCAATTGTATCCTGGGCTGCATCAAAAGGAGCATGACCAGCAGGTTGAAGGAGGTGATTTTGCCACTCTACTTTGCTCTTATGAGACTGTACCTGCAGTACTGTGTCCAGCTCTGAGGCCCCCAACACAAGAGGGACATGGACCTGCTTGAGTGAGTCCAGAGGAGGGCCATGAAGATGATGAGAGGGCTGGAGCACCTTTCCTATGGACACAGGTGGGGAGAGTTGGGCTTGTTCAGCCTGGAAGAGAGAAGGCTCCAGGGAGACCTTAGTGCAGTTTCCAGTACCTAACGGGGCCTACAGTAAATCTGGAGAGGGACCTTTTACAAAGGCATATAGTGACAGGACAAAGGGGAATGGCTTTAAACTGACAGAGGGGAGATTTAGATTAGACATTAGGAAGAAATTCTTTACTGTGAGAGTGGTGGGGACCTGGCACAGGTTGCCCACAGAAGCTGTGACTGCCCCATCCCTGGCAGTGTTCAAGGCCAGGTTGGATGGGGTATGAGTGATCTGGTCTAGTGGAAGGTGTCCCTTCCTATGGCAGGGGTGTTAGAACTGGATGATCTTTAAGGTCCCTTCCAACCCAAACCAGTCTGTGACTATGAAGCAACTCTGAATGCTTGCTCCCCAGTGTGGTGTTAGGAAGAAGCTGGAGGAATGATTGTATGGATTGGTTGCAAGATTATCTGTGCTGGAATTGCAGCCCTACCAACCAGTTATGCTGTGGAATTGATGTGACCTGTGCCTCACAGGGAGGGGGTTGTACTCTTTGAACACTTACCTGAGCAGTGGAAGGAGAGCCATGGCTTAGTTTAATGCTTCTGACCTGGCAAAGGAGCTAAAAGGAATGGAATGCATAGGGAGAAAAATGCTGTGTGTGTTCCCACCTGCAGGTGGTTTTTGCTTAAACCATGTATTTTTAAATGAAGAGGAGCATTAAAGGAGTCCTGGAGTGCTGCTCAGGTCCATTTTCTTTTAGTGCCTACAGAGATAATAAAATTCTAGCATGAAAATAACTCCTCATCAGAAGCTTGTGCTTTGAGAAGCCTAAAGCATCATGGCATTTGTGTAAGAGGGGCCACGGGTTTGCTTTCAGTGAGGATTTAAAAGCAAATAGTCTCATTTTAGTTGGGCTTGTGACCGTCTCTTCGCAAAATGGTATTCATGGACAGAGAGTAATGACTTCTGAGATTGCTGGGCCTGGTTTTCACTGTGTTCACACCTGCAGCTGTTTTGGAAGTTCATCTGCCACTGAGATGTTGTCCAGGGGGACACAAGGAAGGTGTAAATCCCACCCTGCTGAGGGGCTGTGGCACTCTGGTCTCATGATATCCACAAGATGTCAGTGTAGATTTATGGGATTAGATATAAAATCTTAGTGTGCTTCCCCACCCCGGGAGATTAAAGCAAAAACTGTTTAGAGCCGCACAATAGGTCTGATTGCGTTCTGTTATGTGTCGCCCATGGGCAAGCAATGTGGTGAGTGCTGGCATCCAGGAAGGGGCGTGAGTGACACCCCAAAATGGGAGCAGAGCTGCTGGCAAAAAAGGGCAACCCTTTGCTCATATCAAGGTGCCCTTAATCCCTTGGGGACAAGTTGCATATATGTAATATGCAGTATCTCACTTGTGCAATAAAGTGCTCTATATCTTACTCAAAGGAAAACTGGAAGCCTGAAGTAAAACTAAAGGACTAGCCTGGGTAGCAGAAAGGAGCTGAGGGTGATTGGGTCAATTCATGTATTGGAGAAGCTTAACTGCTGGCAGATCCAAAGCTTGCTTTGTTTCTCTGCATACAAAATGTGGTCTTCTGGTGTTGAGCAATGAGCTGTGACCCTGCAAAGAAACCAGGACATAGCATCCAACGCAAGGGAGTTCCCCTTCAGCTTTTAGTTCTTTTGCATAGCAGTTCCTGCCCATCAGAGAAACTTCTTAATGCCTTTTGAGATGGATTCAGATGGATGTCAGCAACAGAGGTGTTTTTTCATGGAAAAAGAGTCTCTGAAGTGCTGGTGGTGGAGACACTGACCCAAGCCCAGGTCTGGCCCTGTTTGGGAGGGAGTTTCCCCAGCCATATTGCTTCTCACTTTCTGAGAGTTTGTTGTGTGGTGGGGCTTCTTTCAGGCCGCTGTTAGTCTCCACTCTCCATCAGACTTTAGCACTGGCTGTATGGGGCTATTAAAGGGTGAGTGGGTGGGTCCTGATGATCACTCCTTGGCTCTCCAGTCAACAGATCAGCTTATGGATGGGAATCAGGGAGTCTTGGTGTGATATTGCTATTATCTTGTTGATCTGATGATGTCGATCTTGCCATTTTATTCCCCAAAACAGGCTGGGCTTCTCCATGCCCCTGCACTGTCCAGCCTCTCCTGGGACTATCCTGCCCTGGGATTTGCTGGGCCAGCTGAAGTTCCCCTGGGCTGCCAGCTCACAGCTGCTCTGGCCATCGTGAGGAAAAGAGGCAGTGTGGCCAGCAGACAAAGGGGTGTTTCCCATCCAGCTCCCCTCTCTGCTCCCTTGCAGCTCCTGGCACTTGTCCCCATTCTCCCCATGAAAGTCAAGGGCAATGCAGCCCCTGCCTCTCTTTGCAGCTGGGGCTGTGGTTACCTCCATGCACTGGGTGCTGGCCTGGTGTGGGTGGCCCTGCTTCCACCACTGCGCTGTGCGATGATTTATGTGCAAAAGCTGAGCGATGATACATTTGTGGTCCCCACTACTGCACCTTGTCACCCGCGAGGGAGTGGGGGGGACGAAAAGTGATGGTATTTGATCGCAGTGGCAGAAATAGCCACGTTTCAGATTTCACTGGAGAAGTGGGGAGGCAGGGAAGGAGATCAAGACCCATGTGATGCTCAGCCCTGTTCACAGGCCTGCCTTGCAGCCAGCACAGAAAAAGTGCCTCGTTTTCCTTATGAGCAAGCATTTGCCCACCTAAATCTGAGTGAGAGGATTTGCATTGTGCGGACCAGCTGGAGATGGGGATGCAAACTCCCTCTCCCCTTGATGCATTATGTACCAACCAGCTCACCCACGGGACAGCCAAGATGACTTTCTGGGATCAAGGGGTTCGTGAGGAAGCACTTGTGTTTTCCTGCCCTCCACACCATGGCAGTTGCTGGGTTCCACTTCAAAGAGGTATTTTTCTGCTGGCAAAGGGATTTTGCCTGTTCAAGGCTGGACTCTGCCAGCATATTTGCCCCTGGCACGGGCTTGGGATGAGCTCCTGGGCTGCCCAGGACAGGGGATGCCCTGCAAAGCCAGGCAGTTTTCAAAGATAAAGGATAATCTTACTTTCAGAGCTGATTTTTAAATAGAATGAATCCTGATCCTCAGCACACTGCAGCTGCGCTGGATAAGGGAAAAAGTGCAAACAAAACAGCCACCTGGATTTAAGGGCAAAGCTGTGAGCTGGTTCCTCAGGTTAGTGATTACCCCCTGAAATCAATGGAATTGCTCAAGCAAATTACCATCTTGGCTATAAGAAGACTTTACTGTGAACTCACCCCAGGCCTCCCTGGTGAGGGGATGTTTGCTTAGCACTTTCCAAGGGGAAAAATGGAACTGGAGGCACATGCCAAGAATTGCTCCTTAAAACCTCCTGGCCCCTTAGAGCAGACTTTATTCCATTATATATACGTATATATTAGATACGTTGGCCATAACTTAGAAGCAAATGCAAAATTGTTTTATAAAACTGGCTTTTATAAAGCTGGATGTATAAACCCACAGCTAGAAGATAAAAAGGAGGAAAATAAAAGGAAAAGGAGAAAGATAAAATAAAATATAAGGAATACTTCAAGTTTAGCCCAAATTTAACTGAAAATGAATGTTTCGGCAGTGTTGCTCTCAGTGTGATCAGTGGCTGTGTTTTGCTCAAAAAGGCCCTGGCATCACTGACTTTAAAACCCTGGGAAACATTGCTATAATGAAATTATTGGAAGTTACTTTTTCCCTCCCCTCTCCTGAAAGCAACTTAATATTGCAGCTTTTTGAAAAGGGTTATTTTAGGTCAGTCACAAGGTACAGAGGCCTCAGAGTGGCAGTGCTATATCAGATTGGCAGCGATGCTGAGTGGTAATATCCAGACCCGGATTGTGCAGGTATCACAGGGGTGTAAATTTGAGTTTCCCATTGCTCCAAAGTCAGAAGCAGCTGCCAGGCATGTGAAAGGTTGGTTGCCTGAACTCAGGGCTGCAGCCAGATTGGTTCCTCTGTCATTCCAAGCCATGTGATTTACTAACCAGAGTGGTGGAGAGGGACGGAGGCTGCCTGGAGCCACTCACGGCACCATATGGCTGCTGTGGGTACTGCTGGGACACAGCAGGGGAGTACTCTGCAGGGGCCAAGTGTCCCACCTGCTGTTAATTGTCCACTTCCCACTCTCCAGACCTGAAACATCTCCTGCTCCTTTGTGAGGCCCTTCTGCAGGTGTTTAAAAGCGACTGGCAAGCTGCGTAGCTTCTGTCTTCCCCCTCCATAGAGAAAGATCCCAATCCAAGGGGCATTCGCAAGTGTGAAACCCGTGGTTTGCATGTCAGGCTGGGGCTGCCTGCCTTTGGATCTCTGTTGGAAAACACTGTGGCTGTACATCTGCCAAGGAGAGGTGTTGGAGGGGATGAGCCTTCTTCCAGGCTGCGTTGACTCCCTGGGTATGTGTGTACCATGTAAAGCATAGGTTTCGTTTGAGCCTAACCGCCACCCAAGGCAGTTTTCTTGCAGTTTGATGATAATAGGACTGACCAAAACTGTAGCTTAAACACCCAATCCCAACCTTTTGCTGCTCTGATCCAAGGGGCTGGGAATGGCCACCTTTCCGAAGCCTCACCCTGTGCTGGGTTGCACTGCAGTTCATTTCTGCATGGAAAAGATGGTAAAGGCAGGAGGGGAGCAAACCTTGTGCTTTTGAAGGGACACATTTCAGTTCAGCACTGGGCAGCAAAGGGGGCTTAGGTCGACTGATATGCAGCCTGCAGCCCCCTGGTCCCTGAGCCACAGTGTACCTGGCTGCATACCCACTGGCTCGTGGTCGTAGCTCTTGCTGTTCCTTGAGCCCCGTATTTCGTATAATTTAAAAAGAAACCTGGGTTTCTGTCTCAGCAGTGGTGTTATTTAGAGAAGTGGCTGCCTGAAGCTTGTGCCCAGCTCTCCATGCCTGCTGGCAATACTTTGTTCTTTGTATTTTCTTCCGCAGCACATCCCCCAAATGGTTGTTTAATCAGATGCCAGTGTAGGAAGCAGAAAGCTTTCACCTGTCTCACCATCACTGCTGGAGTATTTCAACTGTACTGCAGTGCAGGGCGGATCCTGCATCCCTCCCTGAGCCATCGCTGCATCTCCTTTGGTTGCCAAAGCACTGTCCATAAGAGAAGCAGGCTCAGGCATGGCCAGGGAGGCCAAAGCTGGAGCTACTGGCTGCTCAGAGGGCTATAAGGAGTGTCCCTGCTCTTCTCTCCAGTCTCCTCGGGTGAGACCACCAGCATCACCTCTGGCCATCAGCCAGAGCTAAGCAGTGAGCACTGCGGCTTTCCCTCTTGCCCAGCCCTGGGAAAAGGGCTGAGACCTGCTAATCAGATCTTCTCCTTCCTCCCACCGTGTGGAAATGGGGAAGGAAAACCCTGCTCCTCTCCTCTTCTGGCCTGGATGGGAAAGAGAAGCTGTATTTACTTTCCACTGCCTTGTAGCTGTGGAGAAAATGTTTAGTGAGTGGTACAGTAACAGTACAGGGCAACTGAGGAGGGCAACCCAGGGAAACATCTGTCCCAGCTGTGGCTGTGTCAAGGTTGTTGCTGGATGTTATTTATAACATCTAATTATTATTATTTTTACTTGTCCCAGTTCTTCCCAGCCGGAGAAGGTCCCTGAGGCCATTGCTCAGGAAACAAATGGCGCTGAGCTGGTAAAAAAGAACTGAACTCCCATGGTTTTGTTTTTCCTTGTTGTAGTTTTGCCATCGTAACTTGGGTGGGCGCTGGGATTTCCCATACACCTCAACCGAACAGAGCTGGGTGTGGTGGTTAGAAAGATGAGGAAGGGTGGGGTGGTGCTGAGATAGAGATGAGTCTGGGTCGATGCTTCTCAAACGAAATGAATATGAATTCAGATAAACTTTTGGTGACAAGCACCAGGGGTATGTGCTGGGATGTTGGGCACTGGGGCTGTGGGAGAAGCCTGAGAGCTGGGAGAGGAGGAGGCTGTCAGAGGGAGCACAGCCTCTGCCTGCTTCTGTATGATGTGTGGAGCAGGGTGAGAGCCTCCTGGAGAAGGAAAAACAGCCCTTCCACCCAGATGGGTTGGGTCTGGGTGCCAGATGTGACATGCTGGTCCTACAGAAGGCTGCTTGTGGCAGCAGGTCTGGAAGCAGTTCTAGGGCTATGGCTGTGGTTTGCGGTGTGTGGAAATGGTCATGGGGACTGAGAGAGCACCACATGTATCTGACTTGTGTGTGGCCTGAGGTTGCAGGCGTCATGGACCTGAGATGGGAGAAGTTGTTACTGCTGCAAGAGGAGGCAGGATCAGGCATAAAATCTGAAACATGGGCAGAAATTAGAATGCCATGGCAAGTTCTCCATGCTTATTTTTCCCTCTCCCTATACTTAAAAAAAGAGAAGCTGAGGGGCTTTGGGCCTTCCACAAGCACTTACCTTGGGCTGTTAGCTCCCTACTTTGCTGTGATCTGGTGCAAGAGTGTTGCGTGGGATGGGCAGCGCCTCTGCCCTGACAGTGTGACCCTGCCCAGGAATAAATGACTGCAGCTGCTGTCAAGTTACTACAATAAAAACTGTCACTGTTAACACACCTCTCCTCACTCTTGATTCTCATAATTAGGCCAGGTAGAGCAGCTGCTAATTTGAATAGATCCTGTGGCTCCCCTCAGCCTTTGCAGCAGCAGTCCCTGGTTTTAATTGGGCTATGGAAAGACATTACCTATTTCTGAACCATTTGCTAGACTTGCTTACACCCACAAATAGTGACACATGATTTTACTGCACAGGAGCCAACCGTAACAATCAACAAATAACTCCTGGTATCTGATAATCCAGGTGACATAGGTGAGTAATTGCCCAGAAACTTAGAAGAAGGCACTTGAATGCTGGGGTTTTTGATGAACTGTGAGTATCAGGTTGCATGCTTTGGCTTTTTACTTGAATGGAGATAAAGATTTGAGTCCAGGACGTCCACGTCTAAGTCAGTTCAAAGGTCCCTGACAAGGGTTTGTCTCCATGAGAAATGTGCTTCACTCCCCATTAAATGATCCAAACTGCTCTTACTGGGGTTCAGCTCTTGCTGTCCACACCATCCCATGCCACCCTCGAGCTCCTGAAATCCCCCATGTGAATAGGACCCATCATTCATGGGTCATGAAGTCAAAGTTAGGCAACATAACCCTCCAATCTGATATCATGATCAGCACAAGATATGTGGTTTATTAATTTCAACTACAGCATTTTTATTTATTTATGTATTTCTTCTAGGAAAAAACAAGCAAACAAGCCTAACATTTGGGACTTAACAATTTCCAGCAATGGAGAGTCTGCAGCATTGTTGGGTACATCGATGCGGTGGTTAATTATACTGATGAAGTCAATGGAGTTACTGTAAAC
The DNA here is from genome assembly GCA_009867235.2 of Psittacus erithacus. Classification (NCBI taxonomy): domain Eukaryota; kingdom Metazoa; phylum Chordata; class Aves; order Psittaciformes; family Psittacidae; genus Psittacus; species Psittacus erithacus. The sequence goes on along the minus strand of WYDI02023626.1, from coordinate 123,604 downwards.
TCAAGTTATACCAGTGTGACTGAATACAGAATGTGGCCTAGTTACCTGAAAGGAGCAGCACTTTGAAGTCTCTGTATATCTTTAAATAAAATTATTCTCCAGCAGAAGGTGCAGAAATGCAAGACTTTCCCTCTAAAGCTTAATACAGCAGTCAGTCAGTCTCCAGTATACCACTGGAATATTAATACCAAATCCAAATTGCACCCATGTTTAAGACAGATAATTGAACTTATTTTATACATAACTCTGTCTGTTGTCGTTAGGGCTATATTGCTGCTGGCTGTGATAACATTTTTATCTGTTAACTTCCAAGCTGCTAAGACTAACACCAGCTACTCCTGAAATGAGTCAGCTAACTTTCTTTTTAACCGTTTATTCTGCTCCCTCAAGGTGTTGTGAATGTTGTGGTATGACAAGCTGGTCGACACTCATTCCTTTAAAGCTTATGTAGCAATTTTATTGTCACAATAGGCTTTCTACAAAATGGGTTCAGAGTTTTACGGCAGCTGGGCAAGAAACATTTCCCGCTTCGGTGCAAAAAACTGAGCAAAAACTATTGTTTTGATTTATTTAAAAAGCATTTAATGATGGAAATCTGTGTTACAACATCCTTTTTTTTCTCTCTCCCTTAGGAACAATTCGTACAGGCTATCTGAATTATCCAGAAACTGCCAAGGCAGATTTATACTTAAACTGGATTATAAGGAAATACACCGCAACAAATCATTACTAATCACAATCAATCGGTGTGATTAAAGCTCTGAAATCTCTCCTGAAGTTGCATTAAAGAATCAGAAATTGTATGCAAATGGCACTGTGGTTCTTGGTCCCAGCCAGACGTTGTGCCTTTCATCTCCGTGCTCACCCAGCACGGTGGAAGGTTTTCCTTTGAGACTATGTCCCGATGAATAGTTTTTCCATTCCGGGTGAAATTTCCATGGGAGGACTGGGAGCATTTATCTAAGAGAAAGAAAGAATGCTGTCGCCTGATACACCCTAAAAGGATGTTAACCCCTATAGACCAGTCACACCCTAACTCAGGTAAAATATTTTCAGACTAGCTAACTTATCTCCTCACATGTAAAATGTCTGTGGTATTCTTCTTAACTTCCTGTGCCTAACTGCTGGTGCTATGGTTGCTATAAATGGCCAAGAAGCTACAATTCCCCACCCCAGATGTGAACAGAAAGCTCCAGCACATATTTATCTTTTTTTGGCATACTTTATAGAATATTTTGAAGCTTAAGAAGTCTCTTGGATTATGTTTGTTTGCTGTTTCAATAGCCTCCTGTGAAAGTGCTCACAAAGGATTATTCTTCTTTCTGGTTCATGATGATTTACTTATTCCTCCAACTCAATGTTTGCGTTGTGCTGATTATAAGGGCCATAAAACCATGGCACTGAAATGCATCATTTGCAGACGCTGCTTGTTCTCTTTGCTGGGAGAAAATGAGGAATCACACCCCAAAGGATGCTTGCCAGGCAGAGGATGGAGCCTGCTCTCCTGGGGCTACAGAGTGGGACAACAAGATCTGGGGGTGCCAGAAGCCCACCATCACCAGCGCTGTCTGGGATTGGAGAGTGATGGATGCCCTTGGGTATGTTCATGGCTGATAGCATCTAAGGGAGGCCCCATGAAGTATAATCCTTAATTCGTCTCCTTGGGAGCCCAGGAAGGCTGAAGTAGTCAGTGAGAAGAGCATGAATTTAAGCCCTTGAAAGACAGAACTCCATGCCTACTGTGCTGGCATGAACTTGGTCTACATGACAAAAGCCTTTTACAATGTGCCTGTGTTTTGTTCTCATCCAAACCAGCCAAAATAAAAAAAGAAATCCCTGATTACCCCCCTATCCATGCCGCGTGGGAAACAGACAAAAAGATCCATTGTCTGCTCCAGCCAGGAGGCAGAAGATGTGCCTACAACCATTGGTGCACACACCTGGAAGAGCAGCAGTGTAATTGCTGAGTGGTGAGTACCACTTTATCATGTTCTGGGATCCTTCCCCACATACACCCACTTTATATGATTCTTTTCTGTTCAGAGGGGAGATTACCTCAGCCCATAAACACCCCTGCAGTAAGACAGCTTTGTGCAGCTCTCCTCCGTGTGGTAGAGGTAATGGTGCTGATGCCCAATATAAGGAAACCTGTGTACCACAGGACCTGCCCTCTGGGCTGCTTGGCTGCTGAGTGCCCAGCTGCTACACTGCAATAAACCATGTCCACACTGCATCTGCAACACTGAGAGCGCCGTCTGCTCAGCGTGGTTTCACAGCCACTGGAAGAGGCACTGCTGGGAAGTGATGTCAACCTGCTTTAGGGTGCTCTCATATCCCAGCACGGATGTCCTTCAAAGGCTGGGAGAGGTGACCCAGATCCACTGCACCATATCTCCCCAAAGGGTGTAGCTGCAAAGCAGTGCTTCTTGACGCAACTGCTTCTCGGTGACAGGAATGAGGTAGGTGGGTTTTAATGAAGAGTGGCTTTAGCTTCACTTGGTGTGGGAGGATCGCTCTGCTGTGGGTCAGCACTGTGGTTGGGTTCACCCCACTCCTACACATGGCCACTGGTCCCAGGCGCTGCAGGATCACTTCTCTGGCTCTGGCCAAATGTTACTTGAAATCTCTCCTTGCTGCTGGTGCTGGTATTGGTGGCGGCGATGAGCTGCGCTGATAATGGTGTCTTCTGTAGAAAATAGATAAGCAGGCGTTTGAAAAGGAAGAAACTAGTGAGGGGAGAAAAAGAGCCTGTATTTCCCACAGTGTCAGGGTACTAGTGCTTGGCTAACAGGCTGAAGTGAGCTGAGGCTGTTTCAAGCCAGGGTGTTTGAGGAGGACAAGTGGGCCAGCTGGCCTTGGAGGCTGATCATCTTCTTTTGTAAAAGTCGAAGGGCTGTCTCCCCAGGAGGTCTGCTTTGATTTAATATTCACCTGAAAGGGAAGTGCCTCCACAAGCGCTTGATGCTTCTGTGAGCCTATAGTTCATCCCTACAAACATGCACACAGTTCTGTATGGGCTAGAGTTTAAGCTCATGGTATATCACAGAACATTTTCAGCTTTTTTCATAGTCTTTGTAAAAATTCCCTGTTTTTACCCTCAGCTGTTTACTGAGTTAAATGGATGCACTTGCAGAGGATATTCTTCCCTGGCATTCATCCCAGGTTACCTGAACAACTGTCTGAGAGCCTTCATGTTTGTTCTTACCTTCATGAGCCTTTGTCCCATGGTATAGCTTCTCCTGGAGAAACCTGGCATCTGACCCTAGCATTGCTCCTCCATTTGTGTGAGCAGTTTTATGGTTTGCCTGTTTGAGGCTGTGTTCTGCTTTTTTATCTGCCTGGTTCAGAAATACTGCTGAAATGTTCCTCTAATTCTGAGCTGACCACAATCAAAAAAGATGCTTTGTTCAGCAAAAGTAGGTTTGCTCTTCAAAACCTTTCCTGCTGCCTCTTGGTGCAGCATTAAATCTATGTCTCACTTCTAACAGTGAAAAGTCCCATTCATAGTCAAGATGTTTCTGGCACTGAAGTAGCTGTCTTCTGAAAAGTCTCTCCTGCCCCTCTTCAATCTTTCCCTTTTCAGCTGTGTGGGTTGGGCACGCTCAGCTTCTCAATAGGTACTAGAAGCCCTTGTCTGAAGACTCTTGCAAAAAGGTTTCGCTTCTGTTAAATGAAACAGATCTTTGGGGAGCCAGATGCTGCCGGCGTGTGTTTCTTTCCATGCTTTAGACAGTTTTGCATGTTGTTTTCTGCGAGTACGTTCTTGGTGCTTCTTGACAGTGTCACCCTAGACCCTCAGTTTGCATCACCTCTCAGCACATTGCTTTAAAGTAGCTCTTCCTGCCTTCAGAAAAAGATTAAAAAGAATCCTCTTGCAGTGGCCAGTGCATTCCCGGGATGCTTTGATGCCCTGGAATCCCTGATTGCTGATGTGAGATTCCCGCTCCACTGGTCACCCTGCTTCCACATCACTCTTTGCCCGGCCTCCACTTCTGATAGAAATCAGCATTCTCTGCTGGTAGATAAGATGAGCCCTGTGGCACAGCAGCTAACGAAGATGAGTCTTTGATATAATAACAGGTTAACAGGTGAAAGGAACAATCTGAGAGGAGTAAATCTACCTTACCCTGTAGTACCAGCACCAGCTGACTGCATCTACAGCTTGTCCAAACAAGAATATTCTGATCTTCTAAAGGCCATTTGTAATTCTGACTATAATCCATGCAGAGGGGTCAGATTAAAGTCCTTGTTGATCTCTCTCTTTCCACTGACACCAGCCCATTTTCAGGTCAACATAATTAATTTTTAGGTTATTACTAGGTCTACAACACTGGCATGGCATTTTGAAGTAAATTCAGTAGCAGAGGTTGAACAACACTCATAGATTACTAATTTATGTAGCTTTTATAAAAACAGAGTACAAAGATGCTTTTAAATAACAGTCTTTTATTAATCCTATCAATAGTAATTACACAGTACTATAAAACATAAAATTTTACATTTAGCTTTGAACTTATTTTACAGAAAAGAAGACAGCTTGCAGTTACAGATGAAGATCTTCATAGTTAAAAAATGATGTATATAGCATGGCTGCTGCCTTCAATTTCTTGTCTGGAATGATGGGATTCATCTTTGTATAAAGAAAATACGTACTCTCAGTCTTCACTGCCATTGGGCACCTGTAAGTTATCTCAAAACTTAGCAATATGTGAAGCTTTTCCATCCAGAATTGAAGTGATGGTGCTAGGCAACACATTGTCTTCAAACACAGAAATTGCCTCAGAAGTATCAGTTGATATTTGATGTAGATTGGATCAAGAATTTGATGGGCCTTAAAAGGCAGTTGATTGACAGCTCTGAAGGCAGGTTACTCTTCTTTAATGCTGCTCTGAAGGAGGGCTTTCTTCATCTGTGTCCTGTCAGGGCTGTGACTGTAAAGTCTGAGCCAGAGCCAAAGTGTACCAAATCTTGTTTATTGACATGCTCTGATGTCTGAGTTTGTGAGGGCTGGGGTTACCCTTGGAGAATGAGCATGGGCTATTGAAGCAGCTGCACATGTCTCTAAAAGCCTGCAGGAAGGGTGAGCTTTGCACCAAGATGTAGGGGTGAGAAGGTAACAGGTGTCCAGGTCATCCTTGTTCCCATCAAATCAAAACAGAGGACTGCTCAGCTTACCTGGCTTTCCGGCCAGGCTTTGGATAAGTGAATTTTCTCTGTCTGATTTTCTTCCTCTGCTACAAATGGAGCTGAAGGTCCTTCAAGGGCCTAAACATTAAGTTTTAAATGCCTGAGTCATGACAGATGAATCTTACCCACACATTGGACTGGTAAATGAAGCCTCACACAGGCTCTTAAATGCCTGTCTCCCCAGAAGCTTTGGCCAGCACAAAAAAGACTTGAAAGCCGCTCTTCCACCTTATGACTGGGAAGATTGCAGGTACTTTCCCCTTTGCCTGGAGATATTGTTAGAAGGCAGCAGAGGCCCGTTTTACTGCCATAACAAGTTAATTAACTTCATTTTTCCCCAACTAAGCTGAGCAAAGGTTTTGTGCAAGCCACATGCACTATATTGAGAAATGGCTTTTCTCCCACGTTCTTGCTGTGCCCGCAGTGATATGGCTAACAAAAACTGTTGTCTTCTCAAGAGGAAAATCATACTTCTGAATTGTTTCCAATGGCCTGGGTTGCTCTTTTGGTTTCTAACTAAACTCACTGCATTAGAAGAAATCTCCGTCACGAATTGCCTTCTTCCCTCACCAAGCCCTTGGGAATCATCCATAACGGAAAAACACGGTGCCACTGCCGTGCTGAGCACAGCAGCTGCCAGGCTGCTCTCATCTGCTGCAAGATGATGCCCAACAGGAGTGTTCAACAGCTTTCACTGGTCTTTCATATGACTTGGGAAATTTTTGGCCTTTTTTCCCCCCAGTTGATTCAACCAAGATATGCCACCAAGGTTTTGCAGAAGAGGTTTCCAGAAACTTTTTCATGGCAGAGTTGCCTATGACAAGAAGTGTAAAAAGTCTCTGCAGATCAGGAAACTTACTCCGCGGTGCAATCTGTATAGGAAAAAGTTCATTTGCCACTTCTTGTGCTTGGCTCTGCAGATTCAACATCTAGCAGCTTCGATTCCCACAAAGCACTCTCAAAATATTTGTTACAGGCTCCTTTTGCTTGAAACCTACGAAAGCAGGGCAAGCTGCGCAACACAGCCTGCCAGCATGCTTGTGAAAACCCCCTTCTGGTGCTCTGCTTAGCATTTACCTTTGCACTTGCTCTAGCCATTTTCTTGACCTTGTGTTTATCTCCATGGCTTTTACCCGCTTCCTGGCTCAGCTGCAGATCTTGTTGGCTGGCTCAGACATCGCTGCACATGCAGCAATCTGTCAGCTAGACAGTAGCGCCACTGAGGAAGAGATGTGCTGATTTCCTCTGACATTGGCACATGAATTTGATTAAAATGTCGAAGAAATAATCCATTGATGTAGGTGTTTTTGTAGACCCATTTCCACGACTCCACAGAGGTGCTCAAACAGATGTTTTTTCTGACCATCATAAGAAAATCTTGGGGTTGCTCACGGAGGCAGTCGCTACCCATGCTGTAACAGCAGTGTTTGGTATGAAGAGTTGTGCAATCCATGTGCCAGTGACCCACAGTCGATGATTTGCAAGCCACCCATCAGGCCACTGAGCTACTCTAACTGCTAATTTCACAGCACCAGCAACCACTGAGTGTCCTTTCTCACCTGCAGCTGGGTCAAGCTGAAAACCAAAGAGGGAATGGAAGTGGTCTGCAGGGACTTTCTTCTGTGCTGTCTTGGGCCACAGAATACTGGCCTGTCCCTAGAGAAATGAGAAATGAGGAGAAAGATTATAATGAAAACCTATAATGCTGCAAAACTGCAGGAAGACAAAGGCATATTCCTGAAAACCTGTCAGAAAAGGAAATAAAACCAGAAACTGTTCTGGTGAGTCAGAAATATTTGGACATCACTGTCTGCGAACTACAACCCTTGATAACCAGTCAGCTGCTGAGAAATTCAGTGTACTCAATGGTGAGTTTTACAATTTCCCCTCTCAGCTACCACATTTTGATAGCTTTTTAGGAACATGCTGACATTTTCTAGGGCTTCTTTGCCATTGTCCTCACTCTTTGTTGTCGTCTTCTTTTCTTATCCTTCCCATCCTTCAAAGAGACCTCCATAAGATGACTGAATGCCACCTTCTTCACTCTTTCTCCTCTGCCCAAGCTGCCAGATGTTCAGCAGTGGCTCACGCTGGTACTCTGGAGGGTCTGATGGATGCAGGGGCCAACACTATAAGACAAGAAATGTCAAATGCAGTTATTGTCCATCAATCAGTCTCAAGGTGACCTGGGGACTGCTGGTGACAAACCAGTTCATCTCCCAGCCTTGGGCTAATGCTTCTGTAGCTTTCTTCTCCACAGCCTTGGGGCTCTGGAGAGGGTAAGTCCTTTCCTCACCTCTGTGCTTTTTGGCAGGCTGAGGCATGGAGCCTGCCTGGTTTGAGGAGCTGACTTTGGATGGGTTACACATGCTGGATTGTGGGTTTTGCCCTGGAGGAAGCTGTGTGTCTGCTTCACACCACGAGTGCCTCTCTGCTGACAGAGAGCTGGGAGGAAGGATCTAGCAGGGGTCAGGCTGGCGCTTGTATTTGCACTCCTGATTTATTTCCAGTATTAAAAGAAAACACCTACTCATTAGATTCATATAAAGGAGCAGCAAAGAAAGTACCTATTTATGGAAGCTAAGGAGAATCCACAGAGATGTGGGCTGCTGTTATTTGTCTGAATGGCGTCTCCTGACATCACGAGTGGCTGGAAAGGCTTCCTCAGGAGCAACAGAGAAGGCAGCTCTGCCTGCCTGTGTTAAAGCCTTGACAACGCTTTCAGCATCTAGTATTGCATTTCTTCTTTTTCCTTACAGAATTCTTGTTTTGCAGGAAGCTTGATGTGCAGAGAGCGTAATGCTTTTTGAGTCTTGTGAGAAGTGTGCTTCTTGCTTGTTTGCAAAGTGACTTTTCACCACACCATGGAGACTGTATACAGAGTAAGATGAGGCATATAAGTAGAAGAGAGGAAAAAGCTGTAAGGAAAGGTTCATTAAAGAAAAATTGTAAGAAGATATGAACTGAAAGAAAACACATCTGGCCAGTCTGGAAGAGATACAAGCAGTCCTGCTTTTCTACACCGAATTTTCTGTGATGTAAAAATGCAGTTTTGTTATGAACCTATACAAGCCTCAGGTTTTTTACAAACTCGTATATGTTAAGGATTCTTCAAAATTCATTTTTGCCTCTTTTCCATTTTATTTTGACTTTATCCAAACACTCAGAGGCCACCACTGCTGGGTCCTCCTGGCCAGAACGCTGGCAAGGAATGCTGAGGGTGCCTTGGCATTTATTCAGGTGGGTCAAGGAGAGGGCAGCTGGCTGCCTGATACACCACTTCATCAGGAGCTGTCAGTCCCTGGCATCCCTGAGCCTGTCAGTCAAGAGTGTTGTGCCCGGCTGTTCTGGACAAAACACTGCTGGGTGAGGGTTCCTTTGCCAACTCCAGATCTCGTACCTTTTTGCAGCACTCTTGGGAACACCACAGGGAAGCGCAGCCCGGGGGTGCTTACTCAAGACTCGTGGGTGCTGCAGGGCAATGTCAGCTATTCCCCAGGATTAAAGGGAAAGGAAATGCTGACTAGATGATGCATAACAGAAAGGAAGGTGCGGGACCAACTTTGCAACACACACTCAACCAGCTGAACTTCACTGCAGTATAAACTGGAAATGCAAAATTACTTCTGACTGCACCAGCGGCAAGAAGAGCTCTGGATCTGTTCTTCCATTAAATCTCTGCAAGGTGGGGATGTGAATGTGAGCCCTGTAGGAGACACCCATGCATACCTGCCCTGGATACTTGTGGAGGTTGCCAGTTGTCCATTAGAGCCACAGCTCTGGGATAAGAGTCCGTCAGTGCCTTGTAAGTATTCTTGTGGGTGCTTTGATACATGTTCTCTTTCTTCATACATTGCCCAAGTCTAATTTATTTCATTGTTTTGTGCTCATTTTCCTCCTTCTATTTTTTCTTCTCCTTTCTCACTGATTTTTCCCTTGTTGTGACTTCTTTTTCTGATTTCCTTATTTCCCCCACCCTTTCTTTCTCTTTTTGCTCTCCACTCAGCCCTTCCCTGCTGACCCTCTCCTTGCATTTCCCATTCTCCAGCAGCTGTCTCCCATTAGAGAGAAAGAGGAGTCCCTATGAGTCTGTGCCTCAATGAACTGATCCCCACCTCAGAAAAAATGGGGTACAAGAGAGTCCAGTTGCTGTTTGAGACTCTACTTTGATTTTTTTTGCTTGGTTTTTTTAGGGGTTTTGGGTTTTTTGTTGCAAGCTGCTTCACCATGCAGCAGGGTTGGTAGCCACAAGTGGAGCAAAGAGTGAAAGTGGGAGGCTTTCAGGGAGCCACTGCTGATTTCTTTGCATCTGCAGCAGCATTTCTGTAAGGTGTGGGTGGATGGGTCTGAACAGCCCTGCCACTTATCCCTTTGCATCCAGTGCTTTTCTCCACCTTGAGCCCCCTCTTAAATCTCATCGGAGATCCCCATCTCCTTCTTGGATAAAAAGAGAAGCCACCAAGCTGCTGCCTGCCACGTGCCTTCCTGTTGCTGTTCACACGTCATGAGCTCATCTCATCCTGGTCGAGGTTCACTATCCAGGGCTTGGCAGATGCAAATGTAAAATTGAAACTGCTGGTTGCTCTTCTTATCTGTTTTCAGGGCAGTATGTGGTGTGCCTCTGCCTTTAGGTACAACCCACCGCTGGGACCTTGCTGGTTTCGGTTTCATCAGTATATTCTCCTTGCAGACCAGGCCTAAGCAAGGTTTGCACTTGCAGCCCCAGATCTCAGAGCACTTAAACTCTTAACCAACAGGGCTGCAATGGGCAGACATTTTTATACCCATTTTACAGAGAGGTAAAAAAAAGCAATGCAGAGTTACTGCGTTTCACAGAAGAAAGAGGATGTGGCTACCTGGAGTCGAAGTTCTGCTGTAGACATTTTACACCATTTATACACTACAGACCTTACCTATTGAGCATCCTTCCCAGACACTGCCTTCTGCATTGTGTTAGTCACCAGCAGCATAGGAATATATGCATATATGTCAAAATACTGTCTTACTATTGTTGTCTCACCATGTCTGCATCTATATAAATTTAGTATAAAATATATATAACAATATCATGCATATGCATTTGTGTAGCGTATACATAATGCATTCATTTGTACGGAAATACAGTTGTACACATATATAAATATGCTCTTCAAGCATGAATTCAACAATGGAAAAAAAATATTTGTTTTAAAAAGTGTTTATTATGCCACAGCCCCTGTGTTGGTTCTGGCTATAAATTATTTTTCTCTTTGATGACAGGTAGCTCTCAGTTTTCCAGTGAAACAAAGGAAAGGAAGATGAAATAGTTGTCAAGCACTGCATTGTACCATGCCATGAATTTTCCTTCCTACAGGCTGAAGAGAAGCCACTGAATTATACTGTAACTGTCAAGCATCCTGCTTTTAGTTTGTTGCTCAAACACAATAAAATTATTTAATATACAAAAGCTATCATGCGAAGCCAGTCAGTTTGTCCTCCAGCGATACATCAAGGAAAACAAGAAATGAAAAATGCACCTGAAAATGTTGAAACACTGACAGTAGGATGTGGGAGAATATTGTAAGAGATCGTATTTACGACAAAACAGAAACCCAACACCCTGGAAAACATACATACCACTTGAACTGTGTTTACTTCCAGGCACATTGGCCTTTGCATAGGGGTGGGCCGGGTGATTCAGCTGAATCTGAAACCTGATAAACTCTTGCCTTCTGTTTTTACATCACAGCTAGTGATTGCTTATGACACATTAAAACCAGATATCGCTACACTGACACTAGCTTTGGCATTTATTGTATCCATCCTGGTAAGGATTGTTTCTTGGCTATATTGTACTTCAGTCTTTCACTTATGGATGTGTATACAGGATGCAAGAGGATATATATTTAAATAGAAGGTGTTGAGCCTAGATTGAGAGAGTTGAGAGGGGAGCTTGTGTCAAATACTTTCTTCAGTTTACCTTCTTCTTCTGTTTATGAAATGTGGCACCACACTGGTTCCTGGTAACTTATGCCTCATTTGAGCTCATTCAGTGAATATAGTTCTCTGTTCAAATGCTATTAAGAACCACACTTAGTAGGAATTTGAGACGCATTAACCAGTAAAGTCCTCTTATTATTTCTTTTCTTTGACTGGAAAAGCGCAGGAGTGCTTCTGACATGAGCTCTTGAACAAGGAAACTTAAAATTCTGATTCTTTCAAACAGTGCAGCTTAGAAATGGTTTCCATGAAACCCTGCCCTCAAATCTTACTTGTTTATATTTTTGCAGATGCTGAGAACAAATGAGGTATGAACAACATCAAAGGAAATTGTCCAAAAATACATAGTAAATATTTTTACTAGCTATTTTTAATGAAAAAACACTTTATTACTACTAAATTCTTTTTTAATTGATGTAACTAAATATTTATTGCAGCATTTCTTTTAAGCCAGGGTGGTCTAGCCTCAGCAGCCAGTAGGTCTGTACTGAGATTTCTCTCCTTTTCCCAGACTGGGCTGCATTTCCCACCTTCACTCCTCTTGATGGCTCCCTTTCGCCCCTCCTCCTGGCAGCAGTGACCATAGATAGCTCCGGCCACTGTCTGCCACTGAAGATACTATAGAGAAATTGGGGAAGGAGGAGTTTTTTAGCTGCAGGTTGTTGCTGTCCAGTTTGAGGACTCACTGTCAATTGCTGGTGGTGAAGAAGAGGAGGAAGAGAAGGAGGAGCAGGAAGAGGAGGAGGAGGATGCAGCAGCCGCTGCGAGAGCCTCGGTCACAGCAGCCCAGCTTCCTGCTGCGGGTGGTAAGGAGATGAAGGAGATGGTGTTTGGCAGCTCTCCCACCATCAGCCGTAGTTTCCCCTTCCCTCTGAGGAGGGATAAGCTGCCTGGAGGCTTTCTGGATGCTGGAACTGCACCACACTGTGTGAGGATCTGGCAGTTCCTGACTCTGAAATATGTCCAGTGAGGCAAGCAGCCAGCACAACCAGCATGTGGCCCTCATTTCAGTCATACAGATGTAAATCCAGAAAGGCCCTACTGCCTCTATGGGGAGCATTTGGGATTTTCCCCTTTTTGTAGCAAGAGATGGACCTGAGACAAGGTAGCTTCAACCCCTCACCAGCAAGCACCCTATCAGCTCTTTGATGACATTAAATTCTTGAAACCTAAAGACTGGGTCTTGGCAGACCTTCAAAGTCTGTCTCTGCTTGTGCGTCCTCCCTGAAGTCCTCCGCACATTATGTGGGTCATGGTGGCCCAATTTGCCCCCTGAAAAGTAGAGCTAATTGTTTTGCCTTTTTTTTGCTGTCTCTCCACAGTGCTCAGTTAGCCTCTTAGCCTGATGATGTGTGGCACAGCCTTTTTCTTGCTATTGAGCTCAGGAGGGCTGCAGCCCTTCTGTGGTGGAGAGGTGCTAGTGTACAGTGGATAACAAGAAATAATGCAAAAGGTCATGTCAGGCGGGCTGAGTGCTGCTTGTTTTGGTTGAGTAAGTGGTCTCCTGAGATTAGACTCATTCTGCTCCTCACTTTTGGCTTTCACTGAGCCACCAGGTACTTTTGGAGCCCCAAAATCTTGGAGGTATGATGGCAAGGGAGTCAGATATTACACATTTTCCATGCACTATAAAATGAGGTAGGTGGAATCTGCAGGCCTGAAGGTAGCTGGCTGGAAGTGTGAATTACTCACAAGAGCCTGGCATCCCCTTGATTGGTCAGCTCCACCATCTGGGGTGGTAAATCACGCATGTGTTTCTCTCCATTGACCACTGAATGACCCTAAGTGTGACACCCACCTCTCCCTTGGCCAGCTGGACCCCAACCTGCCTGTGGGTGCTGCTGTGCAAGGCAAGAGGTGAAGGACAGGATGAAAAGGGAGCAGGGGCATTATCACTACCAAATTGTGGTGAGGGATTAGCAGGTCCATAGATTCCCTCTGTGGTTTGCAGGGTTGGTGGGGAGTGATGCCGCTTCCCAGGAAGTAAGTCACAGCAGTACAGAGACTACCTTTCTCCAGAGGGCGTGTAGGAAGCCTCAGACCAGTTGGGACCTCTTCAGACGCCTTGAACTCCCTTAGTCGGGCAGTGTGAATTCCCTGCCCATCCATGATATGCCCAAACCCTGCTGTGGAGGGCGGCCCTCGGTTACCCTGGGCAGGGAGGTGATGACTGAGGCTCCACACCACCCTTCTGGTACCCAGGCTCCTCAGAAACATGGACTGCAAACCACAGTCAGTCCCTTCTGAGAGATGTGAGAGGAAACTGGAGGTGCTGAACTCCCCTATCCTTCCTCAGAAAATAAGCTCTTATTCTCGCAGCTCTTATGATACCAGGTGCAAAATGGCATTTTATGGTTACTTTTTGTTCTGTTAAAATGTTTGTACTCCCTCAACACGCACATACATGTAAAAAAAAAAGCTGTACATAGAGTATGAGTGCTTTCAACTTTGTGTAATCTCTAGCTGAATTTGATCAAAACCTCAGAAAATGCATTATACAGACAGTAGTAGAAAGACAGTACAGATCCTTTATTTTGGCTGCCTCAAACCCAGAGTATGAATAGAAGGCTCTGCTTTATTCCAGTAATGATAAAAGGCAATCTTCAAGTCTTTAATTTGAAAAAAAAAAAGACACAAGTCGATGCTAAGGATGATAGGAGATACTGTATTGTAGAGGAGTGGAAAACGGGAGCAGGAGTAGGAGTAGCGAAATGAAAAGGTGGAGTGTAGGAGGAGGGCTGTGGGAGTAGAAAATGAATTGTGGTGCATCCATCAGCATTTCGGCATTGTGGGAGATGAGATAAACTTAACGCTGTCATTTGTAGATGCAGTAAAATTTCTTGTACTGAGCTACTGCTGTGCTGAGATGTTTCAGGAGGAGGAAGCCTCCCTTCAGCAGCCAAATGGGTGGATTTGTTCACAGCAGCATGTCCTAAGGGTGATCAATGGTGTTGGGGTGTACTGGAAGAGAGGGGCTAGAGCAAGCAGCTCATGTGACCCTCCTGGCATGCGTGTCACTTCGTTGCTTTTACTCCAAAATTGGTTGACATGAAAGGATTCAATCCCCAAATACTTGATGGAGAGAAGAAATCCTATGAGGAAAGAAGAGGATCACGTATGGGTGGACCGGGGCCTTACAAAAGGGCTCAGTCACCCAGGCAGTGAAGCCAAAGTCAGAGCAGACTGCCTGGGTTACTCATCACAGGCAAGCGCACACATTGTCTCATCAACTTTCATCCTTTGTCCAACCCCCAGCAGACCTTGGCCCAGCTGATAGCGTGCAGTAGTCAAAACCCCTGCTGCAGCGGCTGTTGCATTGTGAGTCATGGGGCCCCACTGGCCAAGCAAGTGCAGCATTTTGAAGGCCCTAGTTTTATTACTATATACCCCATGTCCCTCACCCCTCACTGAAAACTGCTTTCTGCATCCACTGCTACATTTTGAGCTGCAAGAACACCAGTGACTTGGGGCAAAAATGTAGCAGAACCCCACTGAGAAGGCACAGTGAGCAACGGCAATGCCACGTAGGGTGAAGAAAGGGCAATACAGCCCTTATCCTGCAGAACAAGCCGGGCTGAACTATGAACACACCAGTGCTGAAATCCCCCAGCAGTAGCTTTCTTTCCAGTTTCCACCGCTGGCATCTGACAAAGCAAAGCTGGGTTTTTTTTTCAACATCTGCGTATACCAGTAGAGGTCAGGGAATAACATCTCTACTTTTGACGAAGTAAAAAGCAAGGGGTGCAAGACTTAAAAAAACTCTTATGAGAAAGCCCAGGTAATAAATCCATTTCCTTTCACAGGATGGGTGCCAGCCTGGCTCTTGGTTTGCGTTTGGCTTTTTTTCAGACACCAAAGAAAGAAAAAGAAAATGCTTCAGTGTTCTCGGGCAGTTCTTTTGTTTTGGTTCCCATTTAAACACGTCCATTTGCTGCGCGTCCCTGGCTGCTCCTCACCATTATATAATCTCTGCTTCTCCAAGGCAGGGTGCTCTCCCTCAGTGCAGGGCAACTACTGTAGCTGAGTTGTGTAACGCTGCCAGATAAAGCTGTTCCAAGCTGAAACGTGGCATGCAAGTTATTAGGTTGAACTGGGGCTACTTTTCTTTCTCTTTACTTTTTTTTTTCTTTTTTAAATGACAAGGGGGTTTCTCAGACCTGTGGTCTAAACAATACACATTTGTGGGTTGAGTCCTTTAAAGGGTTTGGAAAACATAGAAATGACTTAAAGGCAAAACAACTCTGAAATTTGACAAGCAGCCAATCTATAATAAGGTATAATCACCTTTGGCGTTTGGGAAAATAAACATGACAGAAACAGTGCTTTACAATTTGATCAGTTACACTGCGCTTCTGCATATGTTGCACTGACTATGCAGTTAGGTGTCATCATATGTCTTAAAAGGTGTTTTCATAATAGACGGCGTGTGCATGTAGATGTATGATCTGTCACTAAATTACATGCTGTGGGCCTAAATCCAGTCTCATGCTCTCTCTCCTTCATTATCGTTACTCATTTTCAGGAAATATTTTTGTGGGAACAATGACCACATTTAAATACCAGTAGCACTTCCTGCCTTGATGCAGAGAGGAGGGGAGAGTAAGAGGTTTGCTGGCTCACCAGCAACAGTTACCTAACTCCAGTGGTTCTCTGACAGGCACCCTCAAATGCCATGGCTGGTTGTGAATTCTGCGACTTACTAAGCCCTGTCTGAGGTATGTTTTCTCAAAAGCAAACAAAACAGATTTTCTGAAAACGAGGGTTTGCCAGTTTGAACATGGTGTTGAGTTGTGCTTCATCCTTGGGATTGTTTCCCTAGCATAAGCAAACGTCTTCCTTTTAATTTTAAACAGAATAACACTTCTGTGCTGCCTCGAACATCTCTCTCTTTGCGGATTTACGGGGTCGGGAGGCAGAGGTGGCATGTCCTGTAACTGCTGCCCCTTTGGAAAGGGGGAATACAAGCCTTACTTGTATTCCTAATGTGTATAAGTCCGAAAGTCCACCAGCATACAATATTTTCCTGAAGGCCAAATTGTGTGGCCTTGGGCTTTGCAGGGAAAAAATATAAAGCATGTTTAATAGTTGACTTACAATGAAACTATCCCGAGCTCCCGCGCCTGCCCACGGAATAAACCACCAGCTCCCGGAATGAAAACACGCTCCGCCGAAGCGGAGGTTTATCACTCCGGGAGGCGCACACACTCTCTGGCGAGGAGCCGGCTTGGCAGGGAAGGAAGGGGGGAGGCAGGCAGGGAGGGCAGCTGCCGCAGCCCAAGGTCCACGATCCTCGGGACGGGCCGCCGGGCTGCTGCCGGTAGCGGGCAGCCGCCGTGGCGGCCCCACGTCCACCGCGCATCCCCTCAGCAGCCCCATTGCAACCGGGGGATGCCCCCAGATCCCTCCGATGCCCGGGGGCGGCGGGCAGCGGGGCCGTCGGTGCAGGCGGTAGGACCCCACCGACAGCAACCAAGGTAGAAACGCTCTCGGGGGCATTTTCCGTGCCCCCCACTGCAGCTGGCTGTGCAAGAAGTTACTTCCCTGGCTCACGGCGGCCGCAGGGCGCTCACTCCCCGGAGGGGCAGGGGAGCCCCGCACCGCCCCTCCGCGGCGCCGGGACCGGGATTGTGTGTGTGTGTGTGAGGGGGCTCCGCCGGCCGCCCGCAGCTTCTCACCCCCCTACGCCGCCGGAAAACAAAAACCACCCAGAAACAGCACGGGGGCACCGGCACCCTCCTGCCAAACCGGCCCCGCGGCGGGAGGCGGGAGGGCGGCGCGGCGCTGCCATTGGCGCTGCGCGGGCCGTCCCACCCCGCCAGGAGGAGGAGGAGGAGGAGGAAGGCTGGAGGCGGGCCCGCACAGAGCGGTCGCTCCAGTCGGTGCGCGCTGGGCGGCCGGGTCGCTGCTGCTGTTGCTACTACCCCCAAGGAGGGCAGGGAACCAGGAACCGGACAGGGGCAGGGCGGCAGGGCCGGAGCCGTGAGGGGAGTTGGCGGCCGCGCCGTCGGGGCCGCGCCGGTCCGCTCCCGGAGCCTGCATGGGGCGGCGGCGCTGAGCCCTGCCGCCCCACTGCCGCCGCCGCCGCGCTCCCGCCCCGGCCCCGCCATGGCCGAGGCACCGCAGCTGGTGGACATCGACCCCGACTTCGAGCCGCTGCCGCGGCCCCGCTCCTGCACCTGGCCTCTGCCGCGGCCGGAGTTCAACCCGCCCAGCTCGGCCACCTCCAGCCCGGCGCCGTCGTGCGGCGGGCAGCCCGATGGGGCGGTCGGGGCCGCGGCTGGTGCCGCCGCCTCTGGAGCGCTCGGCGCCGACTTCATCAGCAACCTCAGCTTGCTAGAGGAGAGCGAGGACTTCGCGTCGCTGCCCCCCGCCGCTGCTCCCCCGGAGGCGGCCGCCTGCCGCTGCGGGGACTTCCCAGCGCCCGAGGCCGGCTGCCGCCTTCACCCGCCGGGACCGCCGCCGGTGCCGCCGGTGCCGCCTACCGTAGCCGGGCTGTCGCCGGGCCCCGTGGCCGGGCAGCCCCGCAAGAGCAGCTCGTCGCGCCGCAACGCCTGGGGCAACCTGTCCTACGCGGACCTCATCACCAAGGCCATCGAGAGCTCTCCCGAGAAGCGGCTCACCCTCTCCCAGATCTACGAGTGGATGGTCAAGAGCGTCCCTTACTTCAAGGATAAGGGCGACAGCAACAGCTCTGCCGGCTGGAAGGTGAGGGGCAGGTGGCAGGGGACACCGCACCGGAGGGGGCTCCCGGGAGGCTCCGCCGCGGCGGTGCAGGCGCCGTGCTCGGCGCTGCACGCGGTGCCACCCGGGCAGAGGGAGCCGCGGCACTGCGAACGGCCGAGCGCGCTGCCCGCCGCGCGCTTTGCAGCGCTCCAGCTCCGTGCTGCTGCTTTCTTTCCTTACAATACGACTTTCTTCACCCGTCCTCTGCGACAAATCCGAAGAGGATGAAAAAAAAGCGGTTTTGCCCTCCCTCGGTGGGGCGCAGGAGGGGCCGGGGCCGCACCCCCCGCTCGCCGCTCTCCGCCTATCCCCCTTCCCTCCCCGCCCTGCCCCGCCGAAAGCAAAAGTTCACGCCGTGTCACGGCGCCATCCCGGGGCAAACCCATCGGGAGCACCGCCGCCTCCCGCTCCGTCAGGGCGGCCGCCGGGGCCGGGGTTCAACGCCCGTGTCGAGGGGTGGCCGTGGGCTCCGCGGGGGCGTCGCCGCGTCCCCCCGGGGCTGGCCGGCCCCGATAGGGGGTGAAGGGCGGCCCTGCCGGCAGCGGGGCTTGCCGTCAGGTGGCGGAGAGGGGGAAAAAGCAAACAGGGATGGGGAAAGACCGGAGGCAGGACAAGGGTTGGAAAAATACCGCGTGTTTAATGAGTAAGCCGCTGTATTTGTCTTGATGGCTTTGTTAAACCTTGGTTGCGGGAGCGTCTTTCTCCTGTTGAACAGTGGGACAGAGTTTCCTCCTGCAGCGCAATCTCTGTAGCCGTAGCAGGCTGGCAGCAGGAGTGACCTTTTGGCTATAGGGGTTTGTGCTCAGACCTGCGCAGGCTGGGTCCGAGAGGCTGGGGCTGCTCAGAGCCAGGCTGTAAGGCCGGCTGCTGAACGCTGCTTCACCCCCAGGCCCTGGGGGCACTCGCCACTGTCCTGGGCACATGGCCCTGAGCCTGATGCTGCTTCGCGTGGGCTTGTGAGGCCACACTGGTCTTTGCCCACCGTGGTGGTGGCATTGTGAGGCCCGTGGTACCCTCCAGCTGCAAATCCGTGTGCTTGGAGAAGGCTTGATGCTGCTGCGAGCAAGCCCTGCTCCTCGGAGGCCTGTGCTGAGAACGCGTCGCTCACCTGTGCTCCTGCTCACAGCGGAGGCAGATGCATAGCTCTGCAGCACTGCTGCGTGAGAGCATTGTCAGAATGAGCTTCAGCCCTCTGCGTAAAGGCAGAGACTCCTCTGCCCCTCGAGGGATTAAATGATGGCAATAAATGTGTGAGCTGCACGCATGGCATTGGAGCATTCTGGTGCGTTCGTGACTTGGTTTCAGCTAGGGCCAGTCAAACTCTTTGCTTTGCTTCTGAGGATCTGTATTATATGCCTTTTCCAAAACGGAAAGTGTCAACTCAAACCCTGTATTTGTGTATTTTTAATTGCAGGGTAGGAACGTTTGTCACATCATTTTTTTTGTAAATTGAATTTTTTAGAGGTAAGCAACATCCTGCTAAAGAAATGGAGATTAAGCCTAAACTCATTTTTAGCTGGAGGCTTTTAAGCTTTCTTAAAGTAATTTGTTAGTTTCTGTCAATGTGTTTCAGTAAAAAATGTAAAGGCTAATTGTCTAAAGACATCTTTCATGAAAACCCGTAATAGGAGTGAAATGATTGATAGCTGGCAACTTTTAAATAAGATAACTTGTCACTTGAAAAGACTGTTGTTTTTTTTTTTCCCTTGGTTATTTCAGTCTCCTTGAAAAAAGCCAGATGCATCAAGTGCCTTTTCAGAATGAGTAGAAGAGAGCTAAAAACCAAACCAAACAAAATCAAAGCAAAGAAATCCCATACTCAAGTGAGCAAACTCCACTAGTTGTGTAACTTACGAGGCACTTCCTATTTTATTGCTGCTTTTCCTGTGGTGCTTTAGCAAGCAAGTTTTCCACAACTCCCTCTGACAGATTGAGCTCTTCCTATGCCCACATGCCTCTGCTGTGACAGGGAGAGCCACTACTGGCATGTTTTTTGGCTGGGCTACCCTCTGGTAGGGTGCAGGACGTACCCTGTCACTCCTGGCTGGTAAAGACACGTGTACTCTCCTACCCAAATTAAATAGTCACTGTGTTTTGCCTTGGACACATGTTGCCCTAAGCCCTTCCTTTGGTTGTGTCACTGCCAGGCTGCTCAGAAAGTTGCGCACTTGCAGGTTCTCCCACTTCACCGAGGTAAGCACAAGGTTTCTCAAACATGCTTTTAAAAGTTCAGTTACTTGTGGCCACTGGGTGTCAATGCTATAGCTGGTCTGGTTGAGGCACGCAGCCCGTGCACCTCGTTCATCACCATTTATCCATCCAGCTCGGCTTGAATAGGTATTATCTGTATTCTTGAGTTTGGGAGCCGTTGGTTTGTTCGTGCTCTGGAGGCTGGGGACCCGCTGTAGGCGCGGGCATAGGGCTGGGAGCGAAGCCTGAGTCAGGCTAGGGCCCGGCAGAGGAGGAGCGTGGCTCCGGCGATGCGCCCAGATCAGCGTTCGACTTTTCTGCTGACAGAGGGAGCGCGGGTTCGCGTTAGAGCCTGGCACTGACTTGGAGCCGGGAGTGCATTGCGCACGGGTGTTTTGCAGTCTGAGAAAGAGGGTAAATTTAGTCTTCTTTTCCCCTTAAATCGATCTCTGAGACATTTCACTCTGTTGGAGGTCGCATATTTGTAAGTGCAACAAGGCATCTTTCCAATTGTACGCAAAATCTAAGAAACACACAAGAAATGAAAAAGAACGTGCACTTTCTGCATAGTGGCAAGGTTGTTTTTCTCACCCAAATGTTGAGCTAGCTGCTCTAATGCTTGTGAGTTATGCGCTGCCCTGATTTAATATCTGATGCTGAGCTGCTTTTTAATTTTCCACTGAATAATATTCAACAATGTCAACATTATCTGTTAGGAGCTCAAAATAGTATCTAGGTTCTTCCAAATAATAACATTTGAATAAAAATAGCTTTTAAAATAAGGACAGAAGCCAAAGGTAGTAACATAAAATTATCAGTAGTAGCTTATTAAAGTAGGTAAAATTGTTCTCAGTTATACGTAGTAGTTTATTCCTGCCTTTCTTAGAACAAACTCTACTTTATGAACAAAACCCCCATTGAGCCCTAGGGAAGCAAAGTCTGGATGACCCCTGAGCGGCGGCTACCTTGAATAAAACACTGAGATGTGCTCTGCCAGATCTGCTCTATTGTTGGTTGTGAGCGAGTGCCGATAGTGACTGATGTTGCTCAGACAAAGCTGAAGCAAGAACGAGATCTGTTTCTGAGATAACAAAGAAATTGTTGTGAAAGTTGTATGGAAGAATGACACTTTTCTCCTAGTAGTCATCAAGTGAAAGCAACTTTTTCCCTTACATGTGCTAGTAGGAGACATAGGGCTTTAGACAGCATTGTCCTCCAAGAACTTCACCACAGCTGTAGATGAATCTGATAGCTTTTTGGCTAAGATATAAAATTTAAAACATCTGTGATGTGCATATTTCATGATGTCTTTGCTTTATAGCAAGATTGTTGAGATGGATTGTAATGGAGCTATCACAGTTAACCTTTCTTGAATGGGCTCATCCTTTTAGCCTGCTGTTGAAAATGGGTTAGGATAAAAATGTGGAATTTTTCCTGAGTAGAAAACGCAGAGTTTTGATGTCATTAATCTGGAGGTGGATGTGTTCTTTATTCTTCACAGTGGCAGGTGCTAAGGTCACGTGTATCTACACCTCCTTGACTTCTAGTCCCAAGAAAACTTGATCACCTAGGTTTATTTGTTGCCATTGCTGAAGGAACGAGAATAGGTGGTATCTAGCTGCAGAAGGATGAATGGATGTAAGCCTGAAATCCTGAGGACAGAAGAGGCATGGAACTGGTGCTTTTGGGTGGCCTTACTATAGGAACACTGTGGTCATGACTCTGTTTAGTAGTGTATTGCTCTCCATGCAAAATAAATTCTGGTTTGCGGTGTATTTGATTTGAAAGCCACACGTAGTATGAAGTGTTTAAAGGACTTTGAGAGGACAAGAATAATCTTCACAGAATTTGTTTTAAGCTTTTGATTCTATATCGGTGAACAACTTAAATCATGGACATTCATACAATTTATTTACGTGAAATGAGTATCTCTTTGTGAGGTTTTTATTACACATTTTCTTTCTCCATGGAAGTATTACAACTGAAGATTGACTTGAAGAGTTGCTGTGTGTTCCCTCAGTGGTGGGTGCCTACATAACTGTAGGCATTTACCTCAGTCCCTTTAGATGCTTCCCTAGGTGATCTATGGACCCCTAGCATCATGCGTTATGTTATACATATACACACACACATAAACATATGTAAGTATGTATGTTGGGTTTTCTGTTAATGGACTTTGCCAAGTTAAATGCTATTACAGTCATATCTTCTTATGTGTGGCACTAGTAATGGCCTCAACAGCTGGAAATTGTAGTTGCATCTGCTCTGCTGTGATGCCTGATCTCAGTTGAGGCCAAATCAGTTCCAGCTTCTGCTCACCGTATTGTGAGTTTTACTATTTAGTAGCTTACATACCTGATCACTGCCACTAAAAGTCCTTTGTAGCGGCCTTTGTTGTCTGTGTGAGTCACCAGCTTGCATTTTGCTTAGTTTCAGGTATGAAAGTTCAGCTTAATCTTTGCAGGTGTAAGGTGCTTTACTCGCCTGAGCCCAAATAACTCATGGCAAAGCTGCATCACAATCCCAGCCCTTGACTGTTCCTTTAAACTTAATTTGTTTCTCCTTTTATATTTGCCTTTTTAACCTTGCCCTTGCTTAAAGGAAAAAGCTCAGTCTGAGCTCAAACCAAACACCGCCTGTTTCTGAGGCAGTGTGGGGGATTCGCTGGCCCTGTCTCACAGGCAGGTTATACCTGGGAGGGACCAAGCCATTTCTCAGCAGCTGGAATGCTCATGATGTGCCCACTGCCAGTGGCTTCTGTTGTTTGGTGTAATGTGTCTTAGTGTTCATCCGTGGTTTTGAGCTTCCCATCAGGGCCTTGAGTTGTGCGTTGGAAATACTTTTCGTTTTGTTTGTCCATTTGCTATTTGTTCTATCTGTTCAGTTACTTGTATAATTACCGGTAAGATTAAACACCAAAACACAATGCCCGAGTGGCGTTGTATACTGACATAATGAACTAAATTTTCCTGCTGTGCCTGACTTTACAGAACTTCATACAAAACTGAGGTAATTGCTCTCTTTGCTACCTTATTCCTTATGACATGCTCAGCTGCTTCATTAGTATCATAATTTTTGTATTACTTCGTTTCACAAGTTGTGACCAGTGAAGTTGGTGGTTTAGGGAACTGAGGTTTTTGTTGCCTGGGATAGAAAAGGGAAGCAGTGTGGTACAAGGGGATAAAGATGTTCAGGTGAGGCATGTGAGGGTGGTTTTTTTTCTGATACAATGATCAACAGTAAAACAGGCAGTGTTTTTTTGTGTTTTAGTGTTTTTTTGGGAGACTTCAGAAATGAGGTACTCTTGAGATGTCTGTTCCAACTTCTTTTTTTTCAGTTTCCAAAGCATAATGCTACCTAAATATATGCTCCTCTGTTTACACAACTGGTGAATATTTTGTAAAATGAGTGCTTGGCTTTTGGAACAAAAATGCTGATGCATTTTGCAGCCACAGATTTGTGAAGTATGTAGGGCTGTGGCTACAGAGATTCAACCTTCAGCCCCTTCTGTTTCGGGAGAAAGTTCGTATGTAAAATGGGGATTTCTAGTGGAAGTTATTTTGTAACCTTGAGTAATGAATACTGGCATGTGATATAGTGAAGAAACCTGGTATAGAGTTTATTGTTTTTCTCTTTCAGAAATACGGAAAACATGGATTTATTTACTTTAATGTCAGCTCCTATAAAGAAGGAACTTTAGATTTCCTGATGCTAGCTGCAGCTAGTCATAGTTAAGTATGTAGTAGTGCATACTAATATTTTAATGAATTTTCTAGCATTTTATTTGTAAATCTAGTTTCTGAAATGGGTTCTAAATATTGGAGAAACACCACTCATCATAGTAGGCTGTGCTTTAGAAATGAAGTGCACTGGGAAGAGTCACATTTTGAAGAACAGCATCTGCTGCTCCACAGAGGGCTTCATCATGAATTAAATTTATCTTGGAGGACCAGTGCTATTCACATTTAAGTATTATTTCTAAATACAGTTATTAATGTTATTCATGTGTTCGTCAAGAAAAGGTGCTTCATTCCTGTACTGTAGTTTGTGATATGCAGATGTCTTAAGTTAGTGGTGCAGCAGCTGTTATGGGATGTTTCTTGGTAAGTCTCCATTCCTAATGGGAGGAGGTGGAGGAATAAAAAGAATAAATTCATCTTCTTTTACTGGATTGATGATTATCTGCTCAGAACTTCATTAGGCTTCATGCTCATGCTAGATTTCAGTAGTGGATCCTGATCTTTACCAGATCACTTAGTTTTGAAGTACTTCTTCAGTAAATGGGAAAGGTTTAGCAGTGCTCTGCTTTGTGGTATATGGGACCAGAAGTGGCTGACTGGGTTTAAAAATGTAGTCACTGAAAACCCCTGGGACTCTGACAGCTGCTGCATCAGACGGAGAAGGGAAATTTGCTGGAGGAGGGGAGGGCAGCCCTCGTTTTGCTCACACAGCTTACTGTTGTTAAAGACATCTTGCATCACTGCACAGTATCAATGACGTTATAGTTCTGTTTGAAAATATGTCTTATTCTAGAGTTAATTAAACTTAAAGGTACAAGTCTTCCCTTGTTCTGGTCTCAGAAACTTAATTTTTGGGAATGCTAGGAATCCGTGCAGCTGCAAGTGCATTTAGTCCCATTGCCACTTCAAGCCAGCATGCCAGAGATGGCTGTGATTGCATTTCTAAGCAGCCCATGTTTCTCCAAGTGTTTTGCTGGTTCATGCAGCCCAGACTCATGCTGGTGTGAGCATGTGGGGCTATTTCTTCATTTTGTTCAGGCTGTTTTTGTGGCATAGGGCTAAGGCGTGCAAGTTCTGGGGCCTGGCACATGTGTACTTGGGAGAACATACTGGGTATGTGTGGGACATGGTCTCTAAAGCAGTACAAAGTCAGGTTTAAATTGAGCTCATTGCCAAAAAAGGGCTTGCAAGCAGAGGTGCCCTTAACCCATAGTATTTGCTGACTACATTGTCTCCTGCCTGTGCTTTATAATATGTAAAAGCATTTTAGTGTGAGGTGTCCCTGCCCATGGCAGGGGGGTTGGAACTTTATGATCTTAAGTCCTTTCCAACCCGAACTATTCTGTGATTCTATGATTTATTTAATTAGCATTTTAATTTAATTTTAGTTTTTAAATATCTATTGTTCAGGGGCCACTTTGTGCTGGGCCTCCATGCTTCTCTTGTGCCAGGATGTGAAATGATGGAGTGGGCTGTTTTGTGCTTCTTGAATTTTGGTGTTTCCCTATGAAAACAGTTAGAGACACCTCCACTCTAGTTGATACTGGGACGAAATTTTCATCATGCACAGAAATCAGGAAATTAAAAGCTTTTTTTTTTCATTAAATGAGTGGTGTGAGTACATGAAGGAGTTCTACATGTATGCAGCCTTTGTGCTTTCCATGGAAACTAGTTTTGGGGAATGTTGAAGGTTCATAAAGACAGGAGATGCAGGGGCAGCCGCTTGCTGGTGTTGCTGATCTGCAGCTCAATAGCTGAGCAGCCAGGGCACTGTTCTCTTGCCTGCTGTTGATGTTGCAGAGGAGGAGGGTAGCAAGTAAGCAACACTTACCCCACACCACTGCTGCTCACATGGAGCTGGTCTTCAGTCTCCATATGTGAAGGGGCAGCAGCTGCTACACGCAGGCTGTGTCCCTGGCTGCCCCACTGCCCTTTCTGCTGCCAGGCTCACCTCTGGGGAATCCCTGTTCTTGCTGATGGTCTGTGCTTTAATGCTGGAGTGATCTGTGCCTCCTGGCACAGGCGCACCTTGTGGCTGTTTTGTTTATATGCTGACCTATTTAAATGGGTACAATATAATTAGTTTTACTTGTTTTCTTACTTTTTTACCTCACCCTTCTTTTAGCAGGTACCGTGAGCAGACAGCAGAGGGTCTTTGGTTTGTTTTTCAAAGGGCAGCTCTGGAGCATTGCAATATGAGCATTCATTTTGCAGGAGAAAATCAAAGTGGTTTTTCCTTCCTGAATAAGGGCTATACACATAGTTCAGAATATGGACTCTAACTGTCAAAATCCTGTTGGCAGCCCCTCCTGCAGCAAGAAGACTGCAACTTCTTCAGTTTTCTTGTGCTTAACTCCAGAAACTGTGACGTGGGTGGAGTTTCACTTAACCCGTCACTGACTTTTCAAACTGCGCAGTTAGATAAGACTGAAGCAACTTGCTTAAATGTGGTGACTTGTTAGACCGCATTTATTGTGCAAATGAGCTTACATCCTGCAAGATCAGCAGAAACGCTTAATGTTTGCCTTGATGGAAATTAATTAAAATTGGGTGACTGAAATTAAAGGAATGGATTTGTTGCCCGTTGTGTTTTATGAAGCTGCCTTTCAGTTCCCACAGTGAGAATTAACACAATTGCAAATGTTTTTTTGGCACATGGGAGTTTCAAGTCTGAGTCGATGCTAAGTTCTGGCATCTGTAGCCCTCTTAGATTTAGACTAAACTTGTTTCATTTTGTCTGTTGCCCTTTAATAGGTGTTCAATGTATTTGAAGCTACTAACAGGAGTAAGGATACTAACCATCCAAAAATACACTGTTGTGGTGGTGCTGAAGGCTGATTTGCTTCCAGTTTGCATTTGCTTAAAACTGATTCGAGTTAATCTGCTAATTTGAATGTAATTGTTAGAATTAAAAGAAAAAAAAGTACCTGTGCCATACATATCTTGGATATATATTCAAATTTAAATTTTGATTGCCAAAAGCTTACTTACAGACTGAGATCTTTCGTGTTTGCCAACTAAATTATATCTTATAGTGATGCTTTGCAATATATAGAAACTCCTAATTAGATATTCAGAAAATGAAGATGCTGTTATTCAGAGATGCTTCATAGCAGGCCTCCGCAGTTCTCCCCTGTCAGGATGTGAAAGGATTATGTGCTCTGTGCTCCTGCTTGCTGTTAACGTGTTGATTTCTCTTTCCAAAAATATTCTCTTCAAATGTGAACCTTCAAATTAAATGTCATTATTTGCAACCCCCACAACCCCTTCTCCCAGAAAACCTGGCTCTGAAGACATCCCGGTGGTGTGCTGAGGGAAGAGGGATCATTCCTGCTGATGTCTCCCTTCCAGAGATGCATAATTAGCAGGTGTAGTTTGTAAGTGGTTAATGCCCCTCTTCTTTCCTTGCTCTCATGCTTCCTTCCCCTGAAGGACAGCCCTGTGAGGCTCCAGCATTGAAATCTGTGGGGATGCTCCCAGAGGCCCTTAACAGCAGTCCTCTCAGGTGCAGGCGATGGAAGGTGTGAAGAGGTGGTGAGTTGTGAGCAGAAGGCGTTTTGGGGAAGCCTGGAGCCTGGCTTCTTCCCTGGCACTGGCGAGGTGCTGCTGTGCCCATTCCTTGGGGTTTTGGAGCCCGCTGGTGGGGTCCTGCTGAAACACTGCTGTCTGTTGGGTGTTTTTGTGGGTACTTCCCTGTTTGCTGCTCAGGTGTGAAGAGGAGGTCAGGGAGAGCAATCCCATTTTCTCTTAGCAGTTACAGGGAGAGGTTTGCAGAGATCCAGCACGGAGGTTTCTCACTACTTAAAGTGCATCCCTTGGCCTCTCCGGAGTATACTGTGCTGCTGCCTTTATTCCTCAGTGAGGTCTTTCAGTGTCTCCAGAGGTTCAGCAGAGGAAAGCAATGCTTGTGCTAAAATGAAAGGTTCATGATGGAAGTTCATGTTCCAAGATCAATGTTTATCGAATAGATTTCAGTAATATTACTACAATTTTATTTTTTTTTAATGAGCTTTGTGGTGGTGTTAAGGAATTTAAAGTTGCTAGAGCCAGATCTGGCTCAGGTATTTGCAGTTGCTGTTTGCCTGTCACCACTGCTATGCTTGTCCTACTTCAGCCCTGCTCTTGGAACTGAACTCTGCAGCTCAAACCAGCAGCTGTTTGAAATTCAGGGTGAGGATACAGCCTCATGTGTGATCTGATCAAATTGTGCTATATAATTCAAACATAAATAAAATGCGCGACATGGTTTTATCTGGCCGAGTGTATTTAGATCTTGATTAATATCTAGAAATCTATAGTGAAGGAAGCAATAATAAAAAAAAGTGTATTTTGGAGTTTTTTTAGGTGTGAAAATGCAGAGTGTGACTACAGCATTAACTCAGTACAGTTTCACTTTTTTGTAGTCTTTACGGGGTCATTGTCCTGCTATCCTTGGGATGGTATTAAGGTGGAGCTAGAAGGCACCTCTACACGTTAAATGCTCAGAAACCTTGGAGAAGAATGGAGAGGGCTCAACCAGGGGCTTTCTATTTCAGCTCAAGATGAGTGATTTTTTTTCCTCATTTCCCTTTTTTCTTGATGAACATGCAGCCTCTGAGTAAAACTATGGTGTCAGATCTTTATGGTTGTGGGTTTGCCTTTGCTGCAAGAGCTGAGCATCTCTCTTAACATTGTGAGTGTATATTCTAGTCACTGGAGTATTAATGCTGGTCTAGGGTCTGGTCCCTGGTACTGTTGGTGTGTTGTGTCATTATCTACAAATGCAGTAAATCTAGTAAATGCCTTCTTGAAATAAAAAAGAGGATGGGAGTTTAAAGCAGGATTTTAAAATGCAGCCTGTTGCAACTGATTTTGGGAAAATAAAGAGATGCTATCTTAATACAGACTTTTCCATGCTTGTTAGGAAACTTGAGTCACTCTTGAATAATCCAGTTTGTTCAGTCTATGAAAACCTGATACTGCACTCTTGCCTATTTCTTCTTTACAGTTCTGTGGCAAAAACAAAGTAATAAGTATTAAAAGGAGAAACCATAATCTTTTCTGCTTGCTGTCCAAGCCAACACTAGTCATTCACTGATGCTATGAAGTCATTCTTCACTTTGAGGTTTCTAACTAAGACTTTGCTCCCAGCATCTGCTCTGAGTGGTGGTGGCAGTAGTGGGAGTCCTGGTGCCCTCCCACTGCCTCCATCCCCGCTTCAGACCACCCTCCTCTCCCCGAAGAGACCAGTTCTGCAAAGTCCACCCTGTCCTTTGACAGTAATCCCTCCTTCCCCCTCCTGGAGCTCTGGAACAAAAATGAAGATGTAAATGAATTTGCCATGGTTGCACAACCCAGTTATGCAACGAGGCTGACGTGGTAGCGTATGCATATGTAGAAAACGCCTTTTTGAAGAGATGACATTAAGCACAATTTCATCACCTTCTCCCCAAAGATGAGGGCAACGACGTTACTGGCTTCAACCCCCTGGTTGGTTAACTTGCATATCAAAGAACACCAAAATATTCAGCTTGTGCTGACTGAGTACTACTGTTGATGGAGCAAAAATATAAGTTGGTTCTTGTGGACTGTTTATTTGGGAAGGAGTTTTTTAGCTTGGGGCCTAGAGTCAAGGCAATTAATGTTACAGTAGTCAGTCCTGGGGCAGTGTCCTGCACTGTAATGAGTTCTTATACTGTCAGCATAATCTGAACCATCTAAGTGTGTGTTTTGTTTCCTTTTTTCAAATGAGTGATGGAGTTCCAGTTGGAGGCATTGTGTGCTAGCCCAACAGGTCTGTGAGCGAGCGCTCAGTGTTCTTTGCACCTAGGAACCCAATTTTAATTTCTCTGGAAGCTGATGTGCAGCCCTGCTGACTCCTGTCTTCCATGTGAAGGAGAGGGGCTGATGGTACAGTGCATTTTTGGGGCAGGTAAAGTTACCTTGGCACTGAATGTGATGCTGGTATTTGTTTTCTCCCTTCCCTGGTGAGTTCCCCTGTGTGTCACACAGGCTGGTGGGTAGTGCTGGCTTGGGAGCTCAGAGTGGGACCGCAGCTCAGCAGGGATGTGATGTCCCTCGATGCGTTCACTCGCTCCCTCAGGGGTGTCTGCTGGCTACCCATGTCCTCCATGGACCTGTGAGTGAACTGGGAGGCTACGGCTGGAGCTCGGGGTGGCTCCCTTGGTGAGTGTTCTTACCAAGCAGCTTCTTGCAAATGTCTTGGACATAATTGCTTATGCCCTAGGGCAGGGGATAGAGGTCCCTTCCGTACATTCAGCTGCTGGACCTGTGGGAAATTGTTCTTCCAGCTAAGATGTCTCTAAAAACTGAATCTATTCCATCATGTCAGAAATGGCTCGTGCTGTCATTAATGCGCTTGGCCTGACTTTGACTGGTGCTTTTTTAGTTACGTGTAGTAAAATAAACCTTTTCGTCCCTCAGTTGCTTCCCTTCTTTCTTCTGTATTAATTTCTGACAGGTAGAACAAATAAATTATATCATCTTCATATGTAATGCTTTTCGCTGATTGACAGAAAAATTCTGCAGACTAAGCAAGTAGACTGACCTGATGACTCCCCATGACAACTGCCTAGTTTTAAGTTAGCATTCAGAATATTTTTATCCTAGTTTACTCCTTAGAGGCTAATAGAGTGCTGCTGGAGTAATTTTCAGATGAATCATGCCATCTGCCATGTCTGCTTTGCTGTTTCAGCAGTAGGGGAGGAGAGGGAATATATACATAGAGTGGTCTGAAACATTCAGTGTAAATCTTACTTAAGTTTTAGAGTTGTTTTTTTTCCTAGCAGGCACTTGATATTTCTTGCTTTGGTTATCAGTTTAGCATGCAGCTTCAGCACTGATATTGCTCTGTTGGGTGGTCAGTGCTAAACTTTTGCAAAGGCAAGGCACAGGGCACACTTGATCTGGTCTGCTAGTGAATTGAAATGGACCATTGCAAAGTTCTTGTTTGGAAACACAGTTCAAATGCTGACCCTTAGGGTTGCCAAACTGGCCAGCTGTAATTTTCACTCCCCTAAAAATAAATGATAACAATAAAGTTGTAAGCAAATGAAACTGGACTCAGTAGCCTGGCAATGCAGAGGGAAGGGCCACTTGTGGCGTGAGTTCTGCAGAGCTCATGTTCAAGACCTGTTCTTCCAGGAGCTTCCCTGAGCCAGGGAAAGAGCATCCCCAGTGCACAGCCCTCTTACCTGTGGGGAGGAGAAAGCTGGCATTTGAAACTAAAAATTCATAACCACAGAGGTGCATTGGACATGTTGTATCCCATCTCATGTTTTGTCCAGAAGCAATTACTTGGGAGACCAGCCAATCCGTTAGTAAGATTCTTGGGTTTGGATTTGGGTTTGGAGAGGGCTGGAATCATAATCTCGGAGTTTGTACTTCAACCCTATCCCATCTTTGAGAACACGGTATGATATTAGATAATGCTTTAATTGTTACCATACAGAATAAGTTCTTCTGACATACTAAAAATCTTCCCTTGCTGCCTGCCCTAAAGATCTGATTTTCTCATAAACTGATCTGCCTGGTGAACTGTTGCAGGGAAAAGTACAAATAGATTTTGTGCTTTGTTTGTATCTTCAAGTTTTTTGCAAAAATTTTATCTCATGTGCTTGGTTCTAGTGCCCTCAAAAACTGTATTTGAAGAAATTGAGAGTAGGATATTGAAGTGTGGAGCAATTAAACTGTTTTCCTCTCTTTTCATGCAGTTCTCCCGCTCTCCTCAAGGGAATGGTATGTCTGGTAAACTCCAGAATTAATTATGTGAGGTCAGTTGAAGGCCTGAACAATAGCCTGCTCTCTTTTTCAGGCAAGAAGGACAATTTTTAAATGCCAGGAATTAAAAGCAAAGATCACTTGCCTATGGAGGGAAGTTCTTGCGCCAGATATTGAGCTGACATGCAGGCAGATCTCTGCTACCCTTAGATGAGCATTAGTTTATGCCCTGAAGCAAATGGGTTATTAACTCTTGTAATTTTATTTTAGCATGTTTAACAACAGATACTGTTGTTTATAAAACCTATTTAATCCCTTTTTAATCACTGCAAGTTACTTTCCTGCAGCCATGGGTTCCAGTGTTTAGTTATTTATCTAGCAAAACATAGCATTTGTCTGGTTTTCTATGTAATTTTTTAGGCAATTCTTTAATGCTTTGGGTTAGAGTTAAAAAAAAAGAGAAAAGGAAAATAAAAGGTTGGGCCTCTCCTTCTGTTGTGTTCTCCTCCCTCTTTGTTCCCCAGCTCTTCAAATACCTATAGCAGCCCCTTCCTTTTACTCTGTACTCTTCGGACTCTCTTGGTTGCATCATCATTTCCGTTACCTTTTCCCTGGCTGCTGCTGTTGTTGATGTGAAACACCAGCAGATAATCCTGTCAGATTTTTGTTAGCTCAGGCTTTGCTCTGCACCTCAAGGCATTTATTGATAAATAAGGGCCTTGTATTATGGGATATATAAACAGGAGCATGTGACTGCCCTCTGCATTGGATTTGACAATGTAGGAAAAAGTGGTGATGTCGATGGTGTCATGATGCTCTTAAAGGAGGCAGTGCCTTTTCTTAGAGCCAAGGGTACCATAGGGGAAAGGCCAGCAAGCTTTCAGGCGCGCAGGAGGTTCTTCACATGTGAAATAAAAGCTGTCAGACTCAAAAGTGTTTTCACTTTCAAAGGTGATCAGAGCAAGAGCATTGCTGGCAGGTGTAGAGAAGGGGCACATAGGGAGATACAAGTCTGAGTAGCTCTTCCTATGGAGAGAAGAGATGGAAGCTATTGAAGCTTAGAAGGGTTGGTGGGAGGGGTGGAAGAGAATAGCCTACTGTAGTTATTGGTTTCATTGCTGATCTTTTCCTCATGTTTCCTATCTACTCCTGGGGCAAGCTGCTGCAGCGTGTAGCACAGATACCCAGCAGATGAACTGATGCTGCAGCCTGTCCTTTGGAAACCAGCCTGAAGCAAAAGTGCACCAAGCATCTTCATTTTCAATGTATAATCCAGGTTGAGACAGAGGTATGAAATAATTTCACCAAAACTCATTTACTAGGTTAGGTGTCTTTATCTAGGCATGTTGTGTAAAAGTAGCAGCAGATGGTGCATGTATAAAACACAGCTCACACCCTGGTCTTCAGGAATTTACCTTAGCCTGTGTGCCAGGGCAGTGCTGTGGCTAAGGGTATTTCTTCCAAGGTAGCAGTTTCCAGACTGCTCCAGTTGCTCTGCTGGGCAGCAGGGTTTAGTAACACACCAGCTGAATGTGCAGCTGCGGCCCAAGGCAGTGTTTTGTTTTCGTGAGCCAGCTCTTGGGGTGGTATCCCTGTGGTGGCCCAGCAGTGAGTGTCCCTGCTTGACAGCAGCACACAAGGCTGGGGACATGGTGTCCCCATGACTCTGCTGTGCTGCCCTCTGTGAACTTTTGGGGTGACTGACTTGAGACCTGTCTCCCTTCCATGCTGGTGGTCAAGAAAAGTGGAAAGGAGAATTTTTCTCTTCTGGACAACGTATGTTTGGATACACATGGATGGCCCATCTGCTGAGGGAGAGGAGTGGAGAGCACCAAGCCTTTCCAGGTTTGTTGCTCAGTCCTGGCTGCTGTGCTGGGATCTTTGAGTGTCTTGCAAAAATCTGTCCTCTCCACACTAGTCACTGGGATGCAATGTAGCAATGCTGCCTTGCACAGGGGAATAATTCTGCGCTGTCAAATGTGTCTGAAATGGGTGCATATATATGTATAGAAGGCATTTCCCAATGTAGCATGATAAGATGGTGATAACATTTGTATCTTTCTGACTGTTAGAGCTTTGCCTCTTGGCTCTGATGAAGCCAGTATTTAGCCCATAAACATTTTTTTCTTTTAATGTTGGGAGTTCTGCTGTTGCAAGAGATTTTGCCATTGGGGCTGGATGGCATAAAGCAAATACCTGACTGACTTGAAATAATTTGATTAGTCTGCCTTTTGCTGGGAGAATCCCTTGCTGAGGCCTATCCTAGGGATAAATATGAATCATGCAGAGGAGAAATTGAAATTGCCAACCAAGGCTTTAAGTTTGTTGCTGTTAAATGACTGTTAAATGAGCTTAGCTATAGGAAACATGCTTTTTCCTAGAAATGTCTTTAACATGGTCTGAATTGTGTTGAAACGTGGAACCTCCTTCCAAATTTAAGGAGAAGGAAAAAAAATCGGAGGGCAGAATGTGCTTTTATTGTCAAAAAACTTTGGACCAGGTTTATTGCTTGTGCTGCTGATTTTCTAAAGTACCACTTACACTGAATTTTATTACCTGAGGAATAGAAATAGAGTAGCAAACCATATATGTACTGACCTGAATATTCCCTCTCCCCATTAACACCTTTTTTCTCTGCCATGTAAATTTTGCCTTAATTTTCACATAGGTAGCACCACTAAGAAAAATGGATCTCACTTACCACATAAGATTTGACTTTTCATCTTGTACTGGCAACCTAAAGATCATGTGTGTAACTGCTGATGGAACCGGTTGTGCGAGAGTCTGGTGAGGTTCTTGGGTTCCTCTGCAGCATTGAAGCTTCAAAGTAAGAAATAGAGGTTTCTTCTTTGTCCCTGACTGATTAGCTGGTGTATAGACCACAGTCCTCTTCTGAACTCCATGTGAAGCTGCCTGAAGTTAGACAGCCTAATAGTTGCCTTTAGTTAAGCTTAGTAGTTCCTTTCCGTGTGTTGACTTTTGTGATTCAAAGTACCTCTTGGTGTTGCAAGGGAAGCCCTTGGGTAACAGGAGAAGGGAAAGAAGACAGCTACATATGAAGAGAGTTAGGTAGACTGCTTTTAGCTTAGGAGGTTGGTCTGTCTGGGATTGGTAGTAAGTGAAGGAGAATAGGTTCCTACTCTTAGCTGTTCACAAGGGGAAACTTCATCAGGCATGGTGAATAACTCCCTAGAAAGGAGGCAGCCTTTGTGATCATCCACAGAGGTCCTTTTAGGCTCAAATTATGAGATACCATCAGTTTAGGGAAAAGGCCAAGGAGCAGTTTCTAGTGTTGACAGGATAACCTCATCAAATGCAAGCCTGTAGTCCTGAGTGCATGGGATTAACATGGTATCTCAGACCATGTTGTTTCTAGTTCATGTGAGGACTTTTGGCCTAATTTGCCCTGTTGTGCAGATATTGAGCGTTTAGGAATATTTTGGCAAACTAATTTGGAACCAAAGCTCTAGTCATCTTCTTGTCCATACCACAGAGGCCACTAGAGGCCTGGAAAGAAGGTTCTCTAAGAATGATTAAAAAAACAAGCATCTCCTAATCTGTAGATTAGGAAGTCATGGGTGTCAAATGCAGGAACAACAATCTGCTCCTCCAAGGTAGTAGAAAGGTGACAATCTTACATGGGGATTAACCAGTGCCTGACTCTCCGCTTACCAGCGCCGGGAAGTCTTGACTCTGGTTTCTTAAAGACTGAGCACAACCACACAATTCACACATAGCGTAGATGTGTTTTTTCAGATAAATAGCATAATGTCCATGCATTCGCAGTCTGATGGGAGACCTCCCCTCTTTCCATTTGAAAGCAAGGCCAGGGATACAGAGCAGAGTGCTGTGCATCCCGGTTGCCTATGATGACATATACTCTTTGAGTCAGAGATGGCCATGACGTCTGTCAGTCTCAGGGTTGCCCACTCCCTGGGCAGATGTAAGAAATGTCTGAACTGGAAGTTGTTTTGTGCTTCCTAGAAAGTCTGCAGAGTCTGGATGGTTTCAGTATGGGGACAAGGCTATGATGTGCCGCTAACCTCAGTGGGTTGCAGAGAAATTTCCTCATATTTGGGAGCAGTAGAGTTTTGAAAACCAAAGCAAACAAATGTATTTTGTTTGTGGTGTTTATAAGAAAAGGCAAGAGAGGAAATGAGAAGACTTTGAAATGTGAGTTAAATCGTGAGTGCCATGAGTTGTTGTGTTCCTGTTTTTTGCTTTGTAAAATCCTGCTTTCTCTTGCTTTACTGTCTAAAGAGAAGATGATGTGTGTCACAAAGAAAAGGAATATCTTAAAGGTATGTAATCTTCTACGTAATGGAAGGGCTTGTTATGGAGAAAAACTGCAACAGTATGGCATGATAGAATTTCCTATTAGTTAGAAAAACACAGTCTTTACCTGGAAGCATGAACTCTTGTTCATGTTATTTACAATCACATTGTAAATGCAGATGAGAATAAAAGAAAAATGTGCAGAATTAAATGAGTGTTATAAACAAGCTGCAATTAATAAGGAAGATAATTTTCTGTGATTTGTATTTAAGAAAACGGCTGTTCCCATGTAAAGAATTGAAATACTTCGAAGAGTTAAAGAAGGAGCTTGTGTAACTTGAAAGCTTGTGTGCTTTTTCCAACTCAGTTGTCCAGTTCAAGGTATGACGTCTGTCTGCAAGTCTCATCTTTAGACACATGTATTATTTTCCATGATCTTTGGGTCAGAAGAAAGAGGGTTTTTTGCTCTTACTGGTGTAGGAAAGAAAAGAGCAGACTTTTGCTTTCAGAAGCAGTGCTGTGTAATGTCACTGAATGGATCTGTTCACATCACAAGCCAAAATGGAAATAAATAATAACAGAAATGCAGAAGCTTAAAATGAACCATTCTTCTTGCATTTTTAAAGGTTAAAATCCAACATGTGAAAGGGATTAAAAAATTTTAAATGTTTCTGTGGGATATTTAAAAAGTCCTTATTTCTTGCCATTGAAAATGCCGGGTGCTTGTGCTTCCCTGTAGTGTTGTCATCAAAATTGTTTTGATTTGTAACACTTTTTGAAGTATAGCTCTGATATGGAATGTGCCCCCAAAGTTATGGAAACTTTACACAGTTTAGAAAAAACTCCAGTGAGTCACAAGGCAGTAATGAATCCAGCTTCTGTGCTCATCACTGTAATATGCATATTATGGCTGTCACAAAACATCACACAAATAAAACCAAGAAACCCCCCCAGAAAAATTCAGTTCAAGAGTTAAGTATCCCTGTTTGGGATCTTCTCTTCTGCTCCCAGTGGGTAGCAACTTGCTGGCCAGTCCATGCTCTGTCATGGACCTCGTGAACTCTCTAAGGGACATTGTTTAGGAGGGAGTGAGTGATGCTGCAGCGTTCACGGGTTATGTATTGGAGGCTTGAAGTATTTGGAGGCTGAAAAAGATAAAGGAATGGAAGTAGTTAAGTTGGAAAGAGAGTGTGGGTCATGGGGTTCAGGTTATGCCTGTGGGAAGTTGTGAGAGACATTTCAGTGGGAGGTGAATCTGCAGAAAATCAGGCATGGCTTGTGCTTGCATAGCTTTAGTCGATGAACCTTTCACATGCCAACGTTTTCACTTATATTGATATGTATTTGTGTTAAGGACATCAAAGAGGAGCAATTGCAAGCAAAGGCAACCCTGAACGTATCAGAACCACACACAAAATAGTCTAAAGCCTCAAGAGGCCCAAGAGGAGATGGGTTTTGGCATCCCCACTGGCAGTGGTGGGGCAGCTGAGGAGGAGCATGGGGCAAAGGAGAGGGCTGGAGCTGTGTGGGGGATGGTGGTGGAACCTGGAGCTGAATCTGGGATCGTGAGTCAAAGTCCCATGACTCCATTGCAAGACCATTAGTCCTTTTAAGTAGCTGCCAAGAATTAGGGCTGATGGATGGCCCCAGAACAGAACTTGAATTATTCGGGGTTTTCAGCTAGAAAGCAGCATGGGGTGGAAACCAACACTGCAGCGTGTCTCACTGGCAAGCTCTGGCACAGTAAAACGTGCATGGGAAGAAAAAGTCTGGCCTGCTGCAGCTATTTCTCTGAGTCCTGGCCACTGTTCCCCAAAAGATCTTGAGGTTTTAAAGGTCATAATGAATTTGACTTACTGAAGCATGCATAAGAAGCTGAAGAAAGGATATGCAAGAAGTGGAAATTGTTCATTTGTACATTTAAACTGTACATTTAAAAGAATGCTTTTTTGCTGTCAAGAAACACCACTTTAAAAGCAACTTTGTACTTTTTATCTGCATTTTTGGACCAGTATTAGACTTTTGGTTGTAAATAACTTAGCAGTTATTGATGCCCAGTTTATTAGCAGGAGCACTCCTGGAATTAACATTTGCTTTTTGTGCTCCAGCCTAAAGCATTAGTTTACAATTTGTTTTTCTACATGTAATGAAGAAAAATGTCACATTTTTTTCCTACAGTGAAATACTGGAGAAATTTTGTATTCTCAGTACATGTCATTCTAATGTAAAGATTTTTGTATTCTTTGTATGTCTAATGTAAATTACTGTATATTTCAAAGTCATAGAGCCTGCAAGTCTTTGCAATAGATATTTTCCCTGGAAGCAATCAGGGCTGTCTCTGTGATACTCACTCCAGATTTTTTCCTTTTGCTGTTTCTGCAAATACTGGTCTATTTGTATTTTCTATTCTTTTAGGTATTTTTCTTAAAAAAGGATGCTGCTTAAGACTTTGATATATAATTTCTTTATAGATTTTTCTATATTGTTCGATGTTTTCTATGTTCTGTTGTTTTAAGTTTTCTATGCATGTAGGCCACTCTCAGTTTATGTACAAATATATGTGCTCTAAATTTGAGCTTCAAATAGCCATCTTAGTGCGTCTGTGCTTTTTGCCAAAGTCTGTAAAATACTGATGCTTATTTTCTTCTACTTGTTACAGTTCTTTTAGTTTGCAAATGGTATATGGAGTGATTGCACCTTGTTTGCGTTACTCCTGATGTTATGTATTTCTGTTTCAGGTAAAGGAGGAGTATTTTTTGGATACTGGTGTTTCATTTGTCTCTTAATACTTTACTGTGGGACATTTTGCGTGGTTTGTGTGTAATGTTTGGGCAGACCTGCCAGATGTAGGGCACTGTTTGCTTGCTAGCAATGCGCTGAGCAAGAGATAGTGCTTTTGCTCTGGAGTTTAAAGCCAGAGGTCCTGAGTGTGCAAACCCATGACTGAGCAGTTGTGAGCATTCTACGAGCAGTGGAACATGATTAAAGACAGCTTCTTGGGAGCAAAAGTGTGAGCGAGGTTAGGGCCTAGACCTTTTCCTCAGTCCAGGCAACCTGTTGTTTACAGGAGCAAAGTGGTGGAATCAGTTTGGCAAAGAGGCTGTTTGTCACAAATTTCATATTCTTTGGCTGTTTGTGCAGTATTTTTTTCTTCTGTATTTTTTCCTAAGGTATTGTTTTTGCAGAGCATATTGAAAACATGCTGCTTTTTCTTTTCTAATTTGATTGTAATGAGGGCTTTGTTAATCAAAAATAAGTGCAATAAGGCAGAATGACTTGGTTATTTTTATATTTTCCTGTTTAAAAAAAAAAAGCCTCAGTAAGTGAGCCACAATGAGCTGTGATGTATTTCCTCCATCAGGATGGAGAATAAGCCATTTATTATTTCAGCTCTGACTCACAGTGAACCTGCTGACACTGAGACATTTTATAATCATAAAGAACAGGTTAGGGCAGTAACTTGGACGCCAGGCTGGGGATTACCTACTTATTACAGTGTTTTACAACCTGGATGCTTTAGGTTTTCTGGCAGAATGTCCTAAACCTCACACTAAACACCACGTTGTTATTGTACAATTACTGCTTGCAGGTCTTGCTGTAGGTGGTGCCAGCTAGACACATGCTTTCATTGTAATTATCCTTTTTACTATATATAAAGATTTCATCCCTTTAATCCATGTAAATTTTACTGCTCTTGAAAGTGACACTAATAGTTGTACTTCTCGCCCTTCCTCCTTGTCCTGTGTTGTTCCCAAACCAACCAGGGCTGGGCTTGCTCAATCCAGAAATGGGAGATTTCCAAGGAGAACCTGGGTTCTGCGGGAAGCGGTGCTCATGACTCAGTAGACAGCGCTGGTGATCATTGCATAGTCCCCTGACACAGCCTGCAAGAGCAGCAGTGCTAACTCCAGCGTCCTGGCCAAACTCCAGCTGAATAATTACTTTCTGCCTGCCTCAAATTCCTCTGCAGCTTCAGCTGCAGAAGTTGAGCCTTGTTTCCCTTCTCATAAACAATCCTGTAGTGTTCAAGTGGAGTGGCTGCTTCATCGCACCTTGGAGGTAACAGTATTTTGACAGTGGGTGAGTGACTTTATCCTCACACTTGTGTGTGTCGCCTGAGAAGTGCTCTGGTGCATTTCTAGATGATAAATCCTGGCTTTCATTCTTTGCATTTGTGAAAGCATCTGTCCCGTCATGTTTGGTGCTTGTATAAATAACTTCAAAATACATGGCCTGGGAATAAAAATAACCAGAATTTGAGTGTCTGACTGGCCAAAGCAACTCCTAAAATGCTCCTTTTACTATGAATTGTGTGACATCATCTTGTACTCTACTTTTTCAGTAACAGCCTGTGAATACTGTTGCATTTACTGATAAATAAGGGTGTCTATAAAATTCATGGCCTTTTGATAGCTAATTGTTGAAAGATAACTGGTAAAGGAATATTGAATCCTCAGTACTAGATGAGCTAAGGCTTTTCCCACGTAGCTATTTAAGCATAGTAGGTGGTCTCTTGCTCTTTGATAAGCATCACAGTGGGCAACCTGTAGATGGATGTCTCTAGTCTATTCAAAGCCACAGCTCCTTATATACAGTGAATCAGAGAAGTAGGAGGGTAGGTCAAAAAGTCATGTCTACTTTGTGAGTGTCTTCCAAATGAGGAGCATAGCCAGTGCTCTGCTCCGGGCCTTGGTATTCAAACAGCCTCATGCTGGGAGGAAGGCTGGCTTGCTCAGAGAGAGGGACCAGTCATGTGCAAGTGAGTACTGTACCCCTTTCCACATATGGGGGTTCTGCCATTATTTCATTACTCTTTCCTCTAGCAGCGGAGAGTTGAGCTCTAGCGCTCCTGAGAGAGGAGGTGGCTGGTGATTCCATAGATTGGTTTTTGCTGGTCAGTTGGTTTAATCTGCGTCTGGCTAGTGCGTTCCCTGAGCCGCATAGCTAAAAGAGTCTTGTGTCAATTTGATTTTTGTCAGTGAGCGACAAATGGAGTGTGATTCAGATGTGCTCTTACACATTTAACACGTGCAAAAGTTACTTGAAAGAAACAAACTACAGGTAGAATTGGTTGATATGACTGAAGATCTTGGCGTCTTGTTTTTTCTGTGTGGGCTCATATACACAAGGGCTTAAACTGCTTTCTTATGAGGAATGTGGAGAAGTTAACCTCAGACTTAAATTTATGCTGAGATTTGCTGTTGAATTCATCTGACAGAGACTATATAATATTTTGTTTGCTAAATACTGAGTACATGTTTGAGTATAAATAGTAAATTAAGATTCACTGAGACTTCCTATGCATATATTCTGCAATTTATTCTCCTAAAGGAGTTAGGCTTTGCATGATCCACTCTTAAGCTGCCCTTTAATTGCTTCATCCCATCTCTTCTTGATGAGGAGACTGCTACTGAACAGCATTCCATAGTTAACCATCAAACCCTCTACTCACATATTTTACCATTTGCCTCTTTCCTCCCTGGGTGCTCAGAAAGTACACTGGTGTTGCAGCATTTCTGTCTCACAATATTGGATATATGCAATATTAGATGTTTGATGGGGGTCAAAATATTTGGTTGATTAACCAATGCAGGTTGTCCACTTGGCTGCACAGGGTAATCTGAAGAAGGCAACAGAAAGACTGCTTGATAAGTTTCCACAGCAAATTCTACTTGGTGGTTTGGTTTTAAATGCTTTAGGGCACATGTGGTACTTAATGTGTTGTCAAAATCAGGATTCAAGAAAAAATATGGATTAAAACTTAGCAGAGGGAGTCTGATAGCTTTAGGCTTCCTAGAAATGGCAAAATTGGAGGCACAAGCAGGTCATCATAGCAGTCTAGGGACTCTCACGAATTGTGTTGAAGCTTAATAAGTAAATG
Source organism: Psittacus erithacus (assembly GCA_009867235.2). Lineage (NCBI taxonomy): Eukaryota > Metazoa > Chordata > Aves > Psittaciformes > Psittacidae > Psittacus > Psittacus erithacus. The sequence goes on along the minus strand of WYDI02023626.1, from coordinate 81,910 downwards.
TTAATGCCAGGCTTCATAACTTGTATAATAGAAGAGGTAAATGAAGTTACCATTCTCTTTGCTTTCCTTCTTTTCTTTTTAATTGTTTCTCTTTGGAGGCAGAGCAGCTCTGTGTATGAAGTCTGTCTTTTAAGCTGCTGCTTCGTAAATGCATAAACTGTGCATGTTTGCACGCAGAAGAAACTCAAGTTTACAACCAGTGCAGTTCTCTTTGAACTGTCCAAGGATCCAAAATCTCACTTGGTTTTCTGTAGGCTTGTAGCTCCCAGTGCCATGTGGGGTATTCCGAGATGAAGAGGAAAAGCTAGATTCTAGGCTAAAATAATGGCATATCTAATCTGACAAATCACAGTATGGAAAGAGCAGAATACATGAGCGGAAAGGTGGTATGGGCCCAAGGGAGAATTTACATTATGAAATCTTTATTTATCATATGAACCAAGTTGGTAATCAGTAGATCTATCTATCTATTTATTTATTTATTTGGCCTGAATTCATGTTGAAGGGAAAACTGGAAGGTAGCAGTTGGGTTTTGAACATATTTGGACTGTGGTGTTTGCAAAACCAGAGTGCTTTTCCCAGAAGAGGGTTAACATGTGAAGGGCACTGCAGCTCCTTGTGAGAGACAGGTACTAGGTATGGAGATGGAGTTGTTGTTGGATCGGGAGGTGGTCATGTGGATGTGTCAAGTAGGAAGAGCTGTCTGATTTAAATTTAGTGTAAGAAATTACGCTGTATGTGTATCAACAAAGAATGTGTAAATAGGTGCTCCTTGGGAGCTACAAGGTGTTTTTTCAGTAGATTGCTGTGTTGCCAAAATACTTTGTATTTTCTCTGCTATTGTTACTTACTTTGGCTGTAGCACTGCATTGCTTGTTAGTTTCCACACGTCCTTTTCTGAGCAAGGCACGTATCCAGCTAGGAGAATTTTCTGCTTCATACTTTCCTTTCAACTTCAAAAGACTGATGCGAATAATTATTCATGAAATAGCAAAGATGTTAGTGCACATGTTTTGGGAGGGAAATTGTGGAGACAAAAATGAGAGTTGCAGGGATCAATTCTAGGCACCTAAATCCAGGTTAGCAAAGAGACATACAAGGTTTTGCATGTTCCCTTAGATGCACAGTGCTGGATAATGAGCAGCTTTGTAGTCATACAGCAGGAATGTACTGATGATTAGCTCTACTTTACACGTGTCAAGCCTCTTTCCACTACAGTTATTTGATATTATTATCTCCACACTTACTGTGAAACACTGGTTTAAGGATAACAATGAATTAAATCCTACCGTTCCCATATTCCCATCAATTTATCAAGCTAGATTTGTATGAAGCTCAGGTATGTGGACCTCTTTCAAACTATTTGCTTTGTAATAAGCATTTTTGTTGACAAACTGTAGCTGAATGTATGGGCATATTTTACTGTATATTACTTGGGAAAACTTGGGAACATTCACTAATAAAAATTTGAATTTTTCCTCTAAGAACAAGTATTTATAATTGGGCCACTTCTGGATTTGTCTTAAGTAGAGACTGAAAAGGTTCTGTAAGCAGTGTTTTGCTATAGCCTAACCGTGGTAGTTTTTCTAGGAAGCATATTATTTCATTAAAAAGACTACAGGGAGAGCACTGAGCTCACAGCGCGGGGAAAACCCAAACCATAATGTGTCAGAAACAATAGTGCCTTACTGCCCCTGGGTCTCCACTCACCTCATTTCTTTGAGCACTTGTTTGCTCACCACTAAACATCTAAGAAGCCTCTGCCCCCCAAGATGATATCCATGGAAAATCAGAGAAGGCAGCAAAGAAGTCTTAAGCAGTTGCAGCGTAGAAAGTATTTAGGTGTGGCTTTCAGTCTTTCTTTCTGGGACATGGAAGCAATCCTCTATGAAGTGTATTGCCTGCACACAGTGCTTTTCCTGGGATAGAGAACTGCATTACTTTGTGTAACTGTACCTCATTCCTCCCCCTAGGACAGATGTCATTAGTTGAGTCTGGGTTTGAGAAGACAGAGGAGGGGCATGCTGCAATGGGACTGTGTGTGAAGTAGACAGATGGAGGATGTCATGCTTCAGGGAGTGGAGAACAGCTTTTGGGGGCTGTTCTCAGCTTCCCACTTACCAACCTGGTAATGCCACCAGATTCAATTTTGCCTACGCTGTTGAGAAACCTTGAGCTGGTCCTAGGCAAGTATCAGTCACACATACTTTGTCTGGGTGAGGGTTTGGTGCCAGAATTGCTGATCGGATCAGGAAGTCTGGGTATGCTTTTTTCTACAGAAATGTGTGGGCAGAATACTGTGCCTCCTGCTCCCGAGGGTGATTGAACTTGCTGGGGTTTATAGCTTTGAGACTTTGGCCTCTATCACATGCATCAGCATGAAAGTGGTGCCAGGCTAGAGCTTCTCAAAGAGGCGTTTATGTGAGGAGGCTGAGTTCAAAACCACCCTTGGAGTCACTGGCTGCAGTAACACACTAGAGGAGCTGTAAAAGAGGAGGGGAGCTGTTACCAGAAGTATGAGAATATGCACAGCCAAAGTCCGGTGTTTCTGCTGTGAATGGTCTCGGAAAACAGAAACAGGGTAGAGAAACAACTCAGAGTTGTATTTTTATTCCAGTATATATAGGGAAGGAAATCAGAAACACTGCTATAGCCAGAACGGGCAGCTTTTAGAGGATTTTAAACTTATGTTTATATTGGAATTTGAAAACATATAAATAAATGGCATGAAGTTAGAAATGTGAAAAACAGGATAGACACATGACTGAGTGTTTACGAGCAGACCTGCAGCGCAGCATGTGATGTTGCTGTTTCTCCTCCGGCAGAAGGTGAGAGGAGAGAGAGCACAGTCACCAGAAAGAGGCGAGCAGAACTTGGTTTAGCACAATCAGAAATCCTTCCACAAGGATTTTCTTTAAATTTAGAGTGAATAGTGCTCTGAATAATCTAAACCAAATGTATTTCTTTTTCAGAGATACTTTTTAGCTCATTCTTACTGCACAATTTCTGTTGTAGTCAATGTTGAATGGTGCTGGAGACTGCAGCAGCTCTCAAATGCACCCTAGTCCCTTGGAAGCTGCAAGTCTCTGTTTTGGTTTGGCAGATGCTTTTGTTTAAAAGACTAACTTGTTTCCACTGTTGGAAGTCATCTTGGGAGCCAGAGAAGCCCTTCCTTTAAGGGGGGTGGTGCTGAAATATTGCCCAGCTTGGGCGAGAGAGATGCATGGATTCCTCGCATGGTGCCAAAAGGCTGTGGAGCAGAGCCTGCTCTGAGTTTTGCAGCAGGGCAAAGCCATGCAAAGTGGACTTTTCTAAGTGTGAATCGAGTTCTTTTGTAAATGCAAACATCCTGCAGCCTGTGCTTTACAGCGGCTCTGTGCCACCATGTCCTTTGATTCCTTTAAAATGGTAAAAAGCAAAATACATTTCCTCCCCCCCTCCAAAACTTTTAGCCCTGAGAGGCCCCTTGCCAGCAGGGGCAGAGTCCTGGTCTCAGCATCGTTTCCTGCGTGAACCTCTGCCCTCCCATCTCGGGGCACCATAACTCTGCAGCCCGGCTGTCACAAACTCTCTTCCTGCGATTGTTATCCCAGCATCTCCCTTCCAGTTTGTTTTACAGCACAATGATAGCAAATGCAGGGAGGAAGGAGCCAGGAGGAGCTCCAGTTGTAAAATGTTTTCTCCCCCCTAGTATGTCTGTCCAGGGAAGGTTGTGCCTGGCTTTCTCACCCACTGGGGGAAGGACTGATGTACAGAGAGGAGGCAGGCATGCGCCATGCCCCATACGGCAAGGGATCTGTGAGATGGAGCTGGTGCAAAAAGGAGATGTTTGACCCATCAGGCCTGATGTCACAATTAAAAACAATTAATCTGAGTGCACTTACCACTGCCTACTGCAGGCTGTGTTCATTACCTGACTGCAGCCAAATGATGTTTTAAAAGTGAATTTCAGAATACAAAGATGGCCTTTAGTGAATTAGGCCTAAGTTCCTTCTACTCCAGTCTGGTCTGTGTCTGGGGCAGACATGGAGTTGAAGATCAAGGCATGCATCAGTCCAGTGAAACACCTTCACATTCAAGAAAGGGCTTTGAATTTATTTTGTGGAAAGCATATAATTATAATTTAAAGTAGATGGGTAGCTGGAACACATTGAATTTTCAAGTTACACACGTATCTTCATAAATATGATATTTTCATTTTCTTTATTTGTCATGTTAAATTGAATGAACAGAAAATAATGCTAATCGTGTCACATTGAGCTCCTAAAATACAGTGCAGTGTTACTATCACTGGTGTGCAGAAAATGCTTGTTAAATTTTACAAGCTGAGAATCTTCATCAAGAAGGGACTTGCTGCTCTGAAGCTTTCAGTCATATTTCTTGGTAAGAGGAAGAAATCACAACAATATTAAAAAAAATGGACCCTGCTGGCTGTCTTAAAAAAATCGTGCACTGAGGGTCTCTGGTCTTTTAGAATAACTTTCACTAAACCCATTCTAACTTAGAAATGATGTCTTGTGTATACTACCTCAGGTCCTAGAAGCAGGAAGGCAGAATAAGGCTGACTTGCATGTGCAGACATGACTGCAAATAGCAGTAAGGACAGAGTTCACTCGTCAGCTGCGAACGGGGCTTGTAAAGGCAAATTAAAATGCTCTGGGTTACTGAAGTTAAACCTTTGGTTAAATATGAAGTCAGAGCAGATGTGGTACACAAAAAGCAATTGAAAACACATGCCAGGCAAAAATAAGTATTCTAGAATTTGTGTGTTGGTATGAGCCTTAGATAAAGTTATCTGAGCCTGCCCCAGCTTATTCCTTTGGGAGTGGTGAAGGGAAGAAGGAGGTGTTACCAGCTGTTGTGCAATGTAAGCCTGCAGGATGCCTCATCTAAGCCTCTAAGAATATATATACACATACCCAAGGAAATATATATATAAATATTATATAGACATGCATGTAATATTTATATATAAAATATTGGTGGTTTGCTAATTTGCATATGATGTGTTTATATGTAAAAAACCAAAACCAAAGCAAAACCACATAGAACTTCCAATGCACAAATAATGGTGCTGCTGCAAAGGCAGTGATTCTATGTAGTCTTTAGGAGACATGTAACATCTATGTGCTAAAATTCTGTTTCTGCCGCAGTTACTTTCATGTCATAGACGTGAAAGTGGACCAAATGCATTATGTCATTGTCTAAAGATTAAGGTGGATCAGACTTAAGACATTTTGATTGTTGATGAGGTCTTTCATTTCTGTAGTCTTACTGCTAAATTTCCACTCATACAGTTTCTTTTTGAATAGAAACACTTGTTGCTTCCATCTTTTGTCTGGACCATGGGTCATATTTTCAATCTCCTTTAATAAAGCCCATTTTCATAGGAAGTCACTGAGTAGGAAATGCTGTTTGAAAAGTAAGGCTTGGCTGTGCTGTACCAAGGGGTTGTTTTCTGTTCTTAGGAGGTTTCCACTATATTTAATGCACACCCTGGGAGAACGACTTTCAGTAATGTCTACATAACTAACTCGGCTTTAGCAGTTTGAATGGAACTGAGGTATCCCAAAATGCAATTTTGTGCTCAATCCATTTCCCCTATTCATTTTTTCACTTGGTTGTTAGGGCTAGAAAACACTCTGGAAACAAACAAAAAAAAAATTATATTCATGGAATGGGAGGGAGGAAGAGGGATTTTTGCTGGATCATGGGCTGTAAATAAGAGTATGGTATAAATTTTGCCGGTGGAATTATATGCAAAGCCAGAGCAATGTTCACCTTCAGCCTTTTAAAGGAAACGCTGTAGGAAACAAAGCTTCAGTGTGTGGTGCTGTTAATGAAGCTGGTAGCTGTTATGTGCAGAAAATGAATGCACAATTTGATTTTGCCTTTAAAGTGAGGTTTTCTGATGCATAAAGAAGAAAACATATTGAAGATAAACTAGTCCTCTCTGCCATGAAAGTCACTGCGGTTTCTCAACATGGTGGGAAGCTTTTGCAGTGCAGACTCTTCCAATTATGACTTGTAGAAGCCTTAATGGGTGGGTGTAGTGTATTTGGGAGAAAGACTTGTTTCCAGTGTAGTACGTGTAGCATATACCCTTCTCAGTCTGTTTTCATAACCTGGTTGTCCTGGGCTGTCAGCTCTTTGGGTCACTGACTTGAAAGCCTCTGTGCTTGCCACAATGAGGCCTTTTCTGCTCAAGGTCTCCGGGTGCTACTGCAGTACAAATATTTAATGATAAAACATGCTTATCTCCCTCCAAAAATCTGGCAACATCCCTATCGAGATATTATTAAATTGTCAGTTCAACCATATGCTGAGCATTTTAGGCGAACAAATGTTCGCGCTGGCTCTCGTGCAATACGTGAAGACTTGGAGAGAGACAGGTGGCCATGTTTACACCATTGACTACTGCCTGGTTCCTTACAAACAAAAACTTGCATTAAGTGACTCTTGCTTTATAACCACTTAAAAATTTATGGACTTGATACGCTCAAGACTATGTTAATTTGATTGCACTTAAAATGTCAAGTGTAGATTGATGGAACCTACACAGTGTGTGTATTAAGGATGTCTCTGCATTGCCATGAAAAAGAAGTAGGAGAAGTAAATTTATCAGACTGTCCTCACAAAAAAACCCACCCTTGCCAATGATAATGCGGTTTAAAATTTAATATTTTTTTTTCTGAGTAATTAATAAAAAATGCTTTAATCCATAAATTTCACTATTTCTAGTATTTGCCTTTGATAAGTGCTCAGCGGAATCCTGGTGCTTTTTTAGACACTGTGTTCCGTCTTTTCATCCGCTTTCTCCAGATGACCTTGCATATTATTGCACCTTAGTTCTTGCAGTACATGAGCTTTTAGATTCACCAAGTAATTGTCAACTCCTTCATTCTATCTTCTGTTTGTCTCCTTTTTATGAGTGAGAAGTGGGGATGTTGTACTGTCACTGTGCTAGCGTTTTTTCCCGCACTTTTATTCTTGGAAGGTAGCCTGTCTGGCAAAAAATCAAAATAGGCTGATTTTTGTGAACATGCTTGGAATTTTCTTTCAGAAATCTGTAGTAATATTGCACAGCCTTAGCTGTGGTTAATCAAAATGATATTTTGATTCATTTCAGTAGCGGAGTTTCCTTTCTCCGCTTTGGTCTTGCTTTAAATATGTATTAATATATTAGTCCATTGTTCAAGCTATCTACTATGACAGTTGCTTGCATTACGTTCATTAAGAATTGTATTCTGTTCTGGGTGTCTGCTACAGCTGTGGGGTTTGACTGCCCTTCTTTTTTTTTTTTTTTTTTTTTTTAAGGATGGACTTTGTACCAAACTTCTATAATGATAAATGAGAGAAGAGGGAGATGCTTCTTTCTAGTCTTTATTTGTTGATGGCATTTGAGTGCATCAGGAGGTAATGAGCTAAAAATGAATTAGAATTTCTACTGAACATTTTCTTCAGAAAAATAAAAGCTTTTAGAACACTTAATGCAAATTAATTTGGAGGAAGTTGCTGATCTGTCTTTATTGATGGATATTATTTTATAATAATTCTGCTTTTTCTGCCTGTATCATTTCTTCAGGAGAGAGAATTTCACACACCAAAAGAAGTTTGTAAGTACAAACATTAAGAATATTAACATTTGCAGTCTTTGACGCTGCTTTAGATGAACTTCCCATACTTGAAGCACTAGTTGCTTTGCCAGTGTCTTCGTTATCTTTTTGACCCGTGTATTAGTCTTTTGCTGGAATGAGAACCTATGACCGTAAAGCTGTCCTCCAGCTCCAGAGTCCCAGCAACAATGTTACCTAGCTGCAGATGCCTCCTAACACCTTCCTTGCAGGTTGAAGCTAGAAGAACTGGACACCTTCATTGACAACATGCCCCGGGTCCTCTCAGGGGAGCCTTGTGGCTGATGGACATCCCTGAGGGCACAGAGGGAGCAAGGAGACATTTGCTGCTGTTTTGATCTGAGCTCCTCAGATGCATACCCATAGCTGTTATGGGCCTGTTATAGGTGAATTAAACTTTATACAAACAGTAGCTGAAACACAGCTTACAGTGGCTATGTCTGAATGCTGTCATCCTGAGCAGAGAGATGGTAAGATCTCTTCAATCCATTGCGTGCTCTATGGCGAAGTCATTGTTTGACGACTGTATTCTGCGTGGAAAGTCCATCATCTCTCTGAAGCCAGCTTCAGAGCAGTGTAAACCAAAGCTGAGCTGGGCCAGGTCTGTTTCAAGGGGTGGGTAGAGTACATTGGAACCGCCATGTCATGGTTTTGGAAGGCTTGGACAGTGATGAGTCAGTGTCCAAGATGGTTTGGGAACATGAGGCCCCTTGTAATTTTCCATTTAAGTATTTGAAAATCTTCTATGCTTTTCATAAAATACAGAGAGCTCAATTCCTTTGGAATTGCTGTGGGCCAGGCTGTCAAAAGATCACAGAGGCAGTGTGGATCAAAGTGCTGCTTAAGACAGGGTACATAGCTATCCCTCCTGTGGCAGTGCTAGAGCCTCCAGGGTATACAAGAAGACCACCAGTGGAGATAGTCTAAGGGAGAGATCACAGAATCACAGGGTAGCTGAAGCAGGAAGGTACCTCTGGGAGATCATCTAGTCCACCCCCTTGCTCACAGCTGGATCTGCTAGGGCTGTGCTCAGGATCAGGTCCTGCTGGGTTTTGAATACCTCCAAGGACAGAGACTTCACAGCCTCTCTGGGCAACTTTTTCTACAGTTTGAACACCTTCACAGTAAGGGTATTTTTCTTGAAACAGGGAAATGGTAATCCCTTAGGGAAAAGGGGAGATAGTGCCAGGAACCCAATGGGGTGATGTTATGAAAGCAAATGACCACTTTCAGTTTTGCTAAAGGATCTGAAGCACATTTCACACAAATTGGAGATCACTCTTGAGCATCTAGAAGCTGCTCTGAGTTTGCACTGTGCTTCTAGCCATGAGAAAAGCACCATGCTCACGTCCATTCACAGTGTGGTTGCAAAGGAGGTACCCATACCCCTTACTGGGCCATGCCACATCCTGCCTAACTACCTCCTCCCCCCCTTCTGTCTGTCATGTCAGATCTGAGTCTCTCATCTTCACTTTTAGAGCCTCATTTAACCTACTGTTATTTTCCCTTCCACTTTTACTCACTTCTGTGATGCTCAGGCCAGCCTCTAGTTTGCCTGCAGTATCTTTTACCTACTTGATGCATCTGTACTAAACCTATTTTGGTGGTCTCTTATTGGAGAGAAACCTTCCACAAAACTACTTCATTATCCTCATTCAAAAGCCTATTTCAAGTGTTTGTAGCGTTTTAAAGATCTTGGTAACAGGCTGGGTTGGTTGCTTCTACTACTCCCTTGCAGATGCATGTTCCCTCCTTGATTCAATGTTATACTGCTCCCATATCACTGGTTTTCTGTTGCTGTATTCCTCTATCTCAGGTTGCAACCCCCTGCCTTAGACGTCACTTTTTTGTTCCCTCTGCAGAATGCCCAGTAGAATGGGACACAATCCTTATGTTGACAAGATCATAGAATCATAGAATGGCTTGGGTTGGAAAAGACCTTAAAGGCCATCTAGTTCCAACCCCCCTGCCATGGGTAGGGACACCTTCTACTAGACTGGGTTGCTCAATCTGTATATAATTTATAACAGAAGAAAATGATGGTAGATCTATGATGTAGAAACCTGATTTGTTATCTAGGTGAACTTGGATGAACAGCTGCCTTGAGCAGAGCGCCTTGTGGTCCAAAGGGTCCGATCAGCTGGTTTTAAGAATTAAAATGAAAACATAGGAAAGGGGACAACAGAAAAATATTACGTATTCTTGTGAGATGACCTCTGTTAGATGAAGAGGCTTGAACTCTTAAAAATGCCACAGCCTGGCCTTGATTTGGGTGGGGGTGGAATGTTTGTGGGGTGATTTGATCTATGCAAAGCTGCTCTGCATCAGTTTTGGCAGGATTGTCAAGGAAGATCAGCCAGATGAAGCCCAAAGAAAAAATAAAGCAAGACTGGTTGCTGAGATTTTTGGCATAACCCCACATCTGTACTCCAGTGTAATCCATCCCTGGCTTTTGGGTAATATACTGCTCTAATCATCCTTGTGCTTGTGGTGGCAAGAAGCTGCCTGTGGTTGGACTGGAGGCAGGGAAAAATAATGAAGCTGCTGGTGGGTTGGCCTTGGTATCATGACCAGCTGAATTCGGGGACCATTGGTGTTACCCTGTCTTGCCTGTGGTCGTGTTTGTAATGGAAAGCACCCTCCTGCTGGCAAGATTAACTGCTGTAATAAGGTTTCTAGATGATGTTTTTCTCCTTTTCAAGAGATGTAATATAGGTAACCACTATATAAAGTGAGTGGTCTTGTTGCATTAATACAAAAAATGTTTGGTTTTTTTTTCTTCATAATATATCATCTTTCTGTGCCTAAAGCAGAAGTGTGCTGTTGCTGTGATTGAGATACTACAGAGGTAAATGACGCTGAAGTTAAATGAATTAATTTAAAGTCACCATTACAGCTGGATGCACAAAGATGTCTCACCACAGCTATGCGTTAGAGTTTCACTAGCAGTAAATCGAACTTCAGGATATTTTACTAGTCATACAGGCACAGCAACTGTTAAATGTTGCCTCTGAATATCTGAGCTCTTTTTTAAGGGTTTCTCTCCATTATGAAACGACTTCTGACTGAACTGAGGGTTAGTAGTGCTTTATCATTAGGTTGCTGCTACACTGATGGCTCCAAAATGCTAATTTTAATGCACTTAGTATTTTAAAAGGTTTTCTAAGAAATATATTGTTCTTATTTTCTGTTCTCACTGCAATGCTCAGATGCAAAATTAAGAATGGGGGTATGTCATTTGCTGTTAGAAGTTAAACATGTAGGAGCTCACTTGCTTGTCTTCAGCCAGTTCTATGGACAGGAGGTTTCAGGATGAGTGTGAGGCTGCCCGTGTCTTCCTACACCGGGTATTCACATGCACATGCATTTTTTAGGGTTTGTCTTCTGCCTTTCCTTGTACCAAAGGAAGTCATCTTCAGTTTACCGCTTTTTAACCTCCTCCAGTTTTGCTGAATTTCAGCCCCAGGTGAGATAGGAAAGGAGCAGTGTGCAATAAGATCTTTCTTGATCATGTTGTCAACAATATTCTTTATCAGAGAACCTCCTTCCCATTTCCCTTGAAATCCAGAGCCTCTGAAGCAAAGTTTGTGTTTCCATGGAGCTCAGAAGGACTGTAGACTTCATTTTGGTTTGACACTGAATGGCACTTCCCATGCTTCTCTTACAAAGAAAGAAATATCAGGTGGAGTTGGACTGTTTATCACCGGCCTTTGAGTCACTGCAACTTCTCTTGTGCTCATATAGGTCGTTTCCTTATTTCTTCTTTGAACTGTTCAAAGCTGTGTGTTTTTTTCTCAACACTTTGAATTGGCATGTATACTGCTTGTCCTGTGTAAGCAGGTTGTTTAGTAGATCCAATGGACACTCATTTAGATACAGTAAGTATTTGTGGCAGAGCTTTGCCAGTGAATTTCGGCATATCTCTTGACAGCAGTAATCTGTATGGTCATCCGCAGATTCTGTCCAGTGATTTGACCTGCTCAAAACAAAGTGATACTGGGTGAGCATTAGCACAAACCTTGTGTGTGTGTCTTTTTTAAAAGAAATTTGCAATGCAGCTTAAATAAGCCTTAAATGTGTTGAGGCAATAAAAATTGCACATGACTATCCTATGTGAATAAACGTATTTAGTCAAAGTAAGATGAATATGATGGAGAGCCATTAAAATACTGGAAAGTGGTTGAGTTTCTACACTTACCAGCTCGATGCATAAATGTTGTCTTTTTCGGGGAGCAGAAACTAAGTTTTGGTCTAATTGTCATTTATCAGTGTTGAGAATGGTGCATACTGTAGACAGCTGCTGTGATAACACCAACAGCTTGGTGTTTTCAAGAAAACTTGGGATTGTAAGTTGGAAGTTTACACTGTCAGAGAATGAGTAAACTTCAATGTGTGGCTTTGTAATTATTACCACCAAAATACAGGTGTGTACTGTGCCTGCTGATCTTATGAGGTGTTGAGTTTGTTTTCTGTTCCTCATATCACATTCCTTTGGACTGTGTTGAGTAAGACCAAGCTTTTAGTTTAAGCCCTGGCTTTTATGTCATTTCTTACGCTTATAAAAAAACTGTTTCATTAACTTCATATATAGAGGGAAATGTGGAGTGGATGAACTGAAAGGGAGGGCACTGTTTGGTTATGTACACCAGGCTGTAATGCTCTGTTATCACGAAATATCATTATCCCATTCTTGTTTCACTTCTCTTTCTCTGATATCTGTATTACATTTTAAAGCCTTTTATGCAAAATACATCAAGCCAGTTATTTAATCATCTTAACAGAAAAATTTGGTCTCGGTTGAGTGCCACATTTCAAAAAATTTGTATTAGCTTTTTCATCTCAGGCTAGAACTTTTAATGTGCGGCTGGCTTCTGCCAAGCATCACCAGCTTTGCATGGCCTTTATGAACAGTATTTATATATATGAAGTTGCTTATTACAAAGGAAGACAACCTAGTGGTGGAAAGGCTGTTGAAGGCTCTAGATTCTAGGGATGTGAAATATATTGACTAAATATGTCTTTTAAAATGAGGATCCATTTTCTTGTTCTTGTTTCAAAATATCCTGGAATTCCCTGTCAGGTCAATGGCTATTTTAAACACAAAAGATATACAGTAAATGTGGCTAAGTAAGGTTCTCAGAGCCAAACAGAGCATTGGAAGCAGTTATGTTTCAAAACCCAGGAATTGTTTGAAGAAGGTCGGTACCATCCAATGAACTTTGCTTCTGATTCCTGTTGAAAACGGGGAGGAGGAGAAGTATCCTGCAGGTTTTAAATTTCTCCATCCCTGTTTATAAGAGTAGTCTCAGACATCTCTTTCTGCTGTGGTGCAGTCATGCTCCAGTGCTTCCCCCACCAAAGCATGACATGTCTCAGTGCCTCAGTTCACGCAAGGTCTGCCCCAGTACTTTGGGCAGGGTGAGCGTTTTGGAGGTGGCCCCAGCTGTGCCTTGGCAGGCTGAGACCTGACTGGCATCCCCACATCTCCAGCCGCAGGCAGAGGTGTTCCTGGCCCTGCTTGATAGGATGGTTTCTCTTCTGCTGCAGCTCCAAGCCCCTGTAGATGGTGGCCGTGCTATCCTGGCAGTGCCCTGATGCTCAAGTTCAAGCCCATCAGCAGGAAAATGGCTGACCGCACCATAGCGTGCCATTTTCTGGGTTACATGGACAGGACATTGGACTTGGTTGCATGTTCCCAGTCTTGCATATTTAGCTGAAGCTCAGATTTCAGAGGTTTGTGGTTAACAAGTGTCTTGTGTGTGGCAAGGGTGGGACCCTGGGGAAGGACTGCAGTGCCCTGCTAAGTGAACATCCAGTTTTTGTTTGAATTTAACTCTTATTTTTGGAACCATGGGTGACTTTTTCTTGGAACCCCATTTTTCAGAAACCCATCTGCACACAACGTTGCCAGAATTTCTGGTACAAATATTTTGTCATTTGCTCTTGAGACAATCTGTTGTTTCAGTCCTGGGTGAAGTTTTGTAATATGTTGCTTGAGATATCATGGAAAAATATCTAAATGGTGGTGTAATCTTCTAGGTGAAAACACGTGGTCATAGATTATTTAGTTTTTTATTTGTAGAAAATTGATTATTTGGCTTCATCAGTGACTAAAATCTATAAAATCTTAAAAATCCCAAACTCTAGTGGACCTGTTCTTTCCTTACCTCATTGCAGTAGTTGAGTTAGAAGTGAGCCACCTTTTCTTTTCCGAGGAATATTTGGAGTTCTCACATTTGATGCTCATTTTACTCAATTCTTTCTCACTGATTTCACATGCTCAGAGAATTCATTGTGCCTGGACCAAGCTCGTTCATTTAATCTGACTCTTTTCCTCTGAAAGCAGAGTTTATTCCCTTCACGAGTATTTCCCTTAGTGTGCATACAAAGTCCTGCCTTTGCTAGACAATGATATATTGGAAGAGTTGGTGAGAGCTTTAAGAATTTGGAGGCTTTTAAAAATAAGGCTCAATTTTTACTTTTGAATGACAATTTTTTATCAGACTTGTGTGGCGCTGGACAAATCTCTCCATTTCCCGCATATCTATGTGTATAGAGATAGGTGGTGCTTTGGTGTGCTGTTTTGATAACAAATGGCAATATGCTACACCTAAATTTCTTAGGGAACCTCGTCTGAATACTCTGAGTCTTACAACCACTTATGTTGGGTTGTTAGTATTGACCCTTCTGGTGTTACAAACAATGTGATCTCCCTTGAGCGGCCATATAGGGGGCACAGGAAGATTCTGTAGGCTGATTGCTCATGGTAGCACCATGAGTAGCTACCTAGCAAATGGTTTAAGATTTCGAGCAAATGGAAGAAAAGTCTCAGTCTTCCAAAATAGCCTTCTGGAGGTGAATCTCATGGAACCTGAAGACAGGCAGGTCTAAAACCTCAGGAAGCAGCTCCAAGATGTTAGGGGAGAAAACTCTTGATTAAGAGTTAGATCAGCTTTGTGCTGAGAAGGCTGTTGCAGATGAGGTTTCTAACTATAAAGAGAGAATGATCTCTTCCCACTGCAAAACTGGAGCATGAATCAAGTGGTTGCCAGGTTTATTTTGGCAGAAGCAGCATTGGAGGTGGTGGCTAATGCTAAAGGTGTGCTAAGAAAAGCTTCTTTCCATGATGGGTGGCTTTGAGAAAGTTTCATGTACCCACAGAATTCATGTAGAGTCCTTATGAATACTGTACCTTTTGGCACTTGCTCCTCTTCCCATTCCTATAGTTGGGGCGCAGGAGAAGGCAGGCAGTGCTCCTCCTTGCATGGCCATTGCCAAGCAATTCTTTCTCCTGGTGCTTCGCTTGTTCTTGTCTTGCTCTCTGGATACCATGTGCTTGGCAAGCTTTCAAGTGCTGGTAGTTCCTCCATGCAGGAGAGATGGGCAGGTCTGACAGCACGTAGCTTTGGTGGTGTACTTAACTTTCACTTGTCTTCTCCCTGCTAAATAAATAAAGAATTGACGCGTGACGGGGAAAAGCGTGGGAGGAAAAATGTCAGGAAATTCAAAGGTGAAGCTATTTCCTCCCTCAGTAATATTTTTCTTCTGCATGTTGTTTCTCCTCTTCAAACAATGGGGTGAGTTTGAATCCATTCTTAACTATCAGCCCTGCCATTGTTTATTTAAATCCTTTCATGTGTGTGACAGACCTCAGGAAAAACCCACACTTCCATTGTGAGTCCTCTGGGCAGGCTGTCTGTAGTATGGTGCCAGTACAACAGGGCTCCAGTTGTCCTTTGGGATCCCTGAGTGCCAATGATTTAATATTGATGGGAAAGCATATAATGGGTGTGATTTAGAGGTGTAGGATGTGAAATCTGATAACTCTGGCAAAGCTTAGGTTTTTTCCAAAAGCAAATAAATACTCCACATGCTCAGAAGGAGGATTTCTGATGTTAATCACTTAAGTGTAACAGTGTTAACTTCTTGTGTGTGTATGTACACACTTGCTTTTGGGGAGGGAGTGTTTTGCTGAAACAGGTGAAAGCCGGTTCTGAAGCATAAAACAGGAAGCAGATGGGTACTAATTAAAGCTCTGTTGATGATAAAAGGGTGACTGAGCTTTAGAAGCAGCTGCTTTCCTAATTTTTTATATGGCTAGTATGTACTTTATGTAAGAGCCAGCCTCCCCACACTTCATTGTTTTTATGAAACTGGAGGAAATGCGTGTGCATGTGCGTGCGTGCTGCATGGCTGAGGGATGGCGCTTGTAGCGTTTGCTGTTTGCTTCCTTCTCTGTGTTAGAGAAAATGGTGTTTTCTGAACATCTGGCAAAAGCGCCAGGCACCTTTTCATCTCCCTGCTCTTCCACCTCCACCTTTCTGCACACAAATGGGCTGGCAGAAGTGCCTGTTTGCAGTAGTGCTGTATGTAGATAAGGGTGGACAGCTTACTGTGTGTTGCAGGTTTTTGTGTCTCAGCTCATCAGGGAAAGCTGCATCTAGGAGGGAAAGTTGTTCTTCATGGCTGTTTGTTATTGCTCTGTTAAGACTTTCACAAAGCGGTTAAGAGTCAGTAACCAAAATAGCAGTAAGGGTGTCAGCCTCCTCTGTGTGTGACCTGTGACCATCATTATGGTCTTTAATCTTCACAAGTACTCTTTATACTGCCTTTACTGTGTTTTCTCTTACCTTGGGGCTTGTAGGACTCATCTTCCAAAAAGAAAGGAAGCTAAAAGAATCAGGCGTATTGTACTGAAATGTGGGCGAAGGAAGAATAACACCAAAGCAGAGCAGATCTTCATGTGATTGAACTAGCAGTAGTAATTATAGTATTTTAATAACTTCAATCGAAAACTGGACATAGAAAAATAAATGCAGAGTTTCTGCTGACTTGAGTAGCTTAAGTTTTGTCTCTGTATTGAATCACTGAAACCTGTTTACTGGCAGGTTTTTCTGCTGGGAATTGGTGTGGGGGAATGTTTTCCTTGTTGGGAAAAGTGCCAGTGTTCAGTCCTGGTGTTGGAGATGTCATCATTCTGGTGGAAATAGAGTAAACTTGATGTGTCAGGAGGAGAAAGAGAAAGAGGAAAATTCTGGCAAGCAACGGGCCTGAGTCCAGTAACGTGCAGATTCAGAACATGGCTGCTAAGGTGTGGAGACGTATTGTCTGTGTGGCCACATTTCTTCCTGAGCAGTGCTTGGGAATTAGGATTGCGTTTGGCTGAAACTCTCATAAGGATGCTCTTTGAGTGTCTAGTTGAAGAAGTAGCCTTTGTACTTTGAAGCTGCTGCTGTGGCTTCAAGTGTCTGATTTCATTTGAAGCAGAAATGGCTTAAGTTGAGCGTCAGCCTCTGCTCCTACCACCCTGTAGGTCCATGACTGTTGTGGAGGAGGCGGAAAACCCAAAGCGGGGAGGTGTTGCCCAGTTGCCAGGCAGCCAGTGCTCCTTCCCTCAGTGTTGCTGAGCAACTGGCATCTACTGTAGCTTGTTGAGCAGCTATGATGAAACTGCTGTACAATGAGCCATGGTATTTAAATCCTTCTCTGTTAATGCTGTTAGTGGGGGTTATTCCACCCATGTCTTTTTACTGTTCTAGGAAGACTACCACAAACTAGCAGAGTTTCCTAACCTGGGACCAGCTTGTATTTGTTCCGTGCATGTGAGGAGGGGCCAACAGGTCTTTTCATAGGAATGATACCAGAAGCTTCTTGCTCTTCACAGCAGGAATGAGAAGAGGCAGCCAAGTTCACCTGTCCCTTGCTAACATTGCTGATAGGTTTTGCATGTCCCCTTCTAAACTGGGCACTTCACTACTACATCTCTCCCTGGCTTCTAGCAGCTGAAAGGAGAACCATGTGGTCCCAAAATGCATGGAAGAATAGCAATGTCACCTTCTCCATTGGACAATATGTCTCTTGGAGGATTTTCTTATGCCAAAGTCATTTGGGTTGCCAGCATTTCTGGTTACAGGAGTTTGTAATACAACACAACTCAGTTGTGCTGCAACCAAAACTATTTGCTGGAGTGTACCAGGTAACAGAACCTGGTCTGGGAGAGCTCTCCTGCATGCACAGACTGCAGGGTTATGAATTCTCCTATGCAGTATTGGTTTCTTAAATGTTCTGTGTTTTACAACCCCACAGTGTTTGTTAAGAAGCTGTTGCTGTTTGAGTGTACTTTGACATCATACTTCTGTTAATCTCCTTTGGCCTTATCCTTTAATCAGCCTTTAGACAAAGTCTGGGGACTGGGTTTAATCTTAGGCGGTTCTTGTTCTTTTCCTAGAGTCAGCAACTTAAAATTGTCTGTTTTCTTCCTGTGGTGCAGGCATATTTAAGCCAGGATTACAAGAAAGCCAGTGCAATCAAAGAGAGGACATTTGACTGCCACTACCTCCCCTATCTGCCTTCTGAAGGATTGCGGAAGTGTTTTGGAGGCCCTAATAGTCTGTGTGCTTCAAGATGAGAGCAACTACAATTGAAAGGATGCTAGTTCAATATTAGACTTATTTAAAAAGTTAAAAAGCAGCTTACTTAAGGCTATTTGAGAAGTGGCAATGCAGAGGTGTCCATGCAAACTGATGCAAAAGGGCACGGCCCTTAGCTGTGCCAGGAAGCAAGAGTTTTGTCACTGCTGCTCTCTGGCAAATTCTTGCTTAGGGTAGGGGGCCTTTAAGCCTTCTTTAAAAGTGTTTCTGTGGTTTTTATTAGCCAGCCATGCTGCATAGAAATCACTGCAGCTGGGGGTTTGTAGGAGTCACATATAGGTTTTTCTACAATTCTCCTTAGGGGTGAATGTTTATCTTAATACTCTAGTTGATCACAGTTTTGAATGTTTTCATGTTTGAATACTTAATGCAAAAATAATGAGAATTGAAAAAAAATCATCTTTTATGTTTATAATATCACTTAATATTTTTAAAGATCTGTAGAGCACTGAGATTTGTCTTTTTGTTGTCAAAATTACTCATCTACTACTCTCCTTGGAAAATCAGTCAAATGTGTTGAATGTGCATGTGTGTGTGGGATGGCTGCTGTTGTTAGGCAAACTTTGAGAGAGGTAATGCTGAGCTTCCTTATCAGATCCCCCAGAGATGCCTGGCATTGGAGGAAGCAGGCAGCAGTGGAAGAGTGAATGAGGGGTCTTTGAATAATTGACAGAGAAGGAAAAAGGAGGCTTGAGCCCACGTATGTTTTTGCCATTATTTGAGCCTGGCGCGTTTTTAAGCGATAGGTCCTGAACTCAGCTAATGTACTGAGAATTTAATTAAAAGGAGTACTAGACTTTGTTAAATTAATAAATGGTGTCTAGATATCTTCAGAGTACTAGGTCCAGATCCTATTGCTATGAAGCTGAGTTTTGGATGTACCTTTTTGCAAAGCCAGTTGTGGAAGAAATGTTCTTTCCCTCAGCTCCCTCTCCTTCCTAGCTAAATGAGGAACGTGTAGTTAAATCAGAGCATTCGTTAATTGTAGTTCCTTGAAAAGATATATAAACTTGATCTTGTGCAAACAACTAGCTGGTAAGTGTTGAGATCAAGACTGCCCTCTGAGCAGATAATTATTCTGTTGTTGTTTTCTCTGATTTTATTACTTTTATTCCAGGGGGAAATAGGCAGTAAGGTAAGATGGAAGCATGGAGAAAGGGGTAGGATAGGTAAGCTTTCCTTTTATTATTTAAGGCCAAATGTTGTGGAATAAATATATTCAATGTTGCTCAAGTGTAAAAGCAGGTAAGCTGCAATTATTTATGTTTACTCTCAATTTCTACTGCTGTTTTTTTGAAACTTCAGGTACCAATTTTGTCAGACAGAGACTCCATTACAATATTCCTCTCTTGGAGAGGCTTCTTTGTGACTTTGTCAAGCTGGCATCCTTCAGTATAAAATAAAAGTGGGGAATGGTGATGCCTGGTGTCAAGCTTTGCATGCAGACAACTGGTGGTGCAAGAGAAAGGGAGGAAAAATTAATTGATGCACATAGTTTTATCTTTAGGAAAGCTGTCTTTGCCAAACTATTATTGCCCAGTTGTCAATAAGTTGGCTCAGCCCAGTCCCCAGTTGGTAAATTTCAGAGGCTGATATAGCAACTTTGGGCATTTACAGCTCAAGAAGATCCATGAGTTCTTCTTATCTATAGACAAGCAGATCTGCTCTTTCTTGCACATATTCTTGTACTGTAATTTACTTACTTCAAATTTGGGGGTGGGAGAAGGAATTCTTCTGTTGTTGCTGGTTTGACAGAAATGTTCTGCAGGTACCTGTGTTCCGCCTCCAAAAGAAGGATATTTTTGGATGGCTGTAGCACACTGGGGTTTGCTTGGGTAGACTGTAGATGTCTGTGGGGAGCGAGAGTTACCTTTCCAAGCACGTTTATTTTTGAGTCAGAAGTCTGTTTTCCTAGAAAATGAAATCTTTCAAAGTTCAGGTTAGAGGGATCCAAAATGATGTGCTTTTTGGGTGGGGTCATTCTCTCCGCCCTTTGAGTACAGAAAGAGTTGAGGTTTTTTTTGAGCCTATGTGTCTGGAGGACTTGAGGCATGAATATGATGTTATGTCAAAACTCAAACTCTTAGATTTTTCACAAAGATGGCCAAAGGAAAACACGTAGTGAAGCGCTCATGTTTCGTTCCTCTTATTTATTGGGATTCCTATGACTTCTGTAATGGAAGAGAGGCAGAAATCCAGCTACATGAGAATTAAGTGCTTGAAAGATTATGTCCAACTTAACCTTATAGAAAAAGTCCTTGAGAAATTCCTGGAATTTAGCTTTGTAATTTCTACTTTGGTGCAGAGACTGTGTGAATTGTGTGACTTTTAAACAATGTGTCTAATCCAGAGGGCATATTCTTGGGAGTCATGATGGGTAAGTAATTGTGTCTGCAGCAGACCATGATCCTGATGAGCAGCGAGGGTGGCATGTAGTTCAAAGCCTCTTTTCTAACTCTCTGCCTTCGTGTTAGGGGGAGCATTGGCAAACAGTGCCTTTCTGGGGCTCTCCCTTTTCCTACTGTTACCTGCAATGCCTGGGGGTGTGTGACCTGACTCCAGAAAAGCTTTGTTGGTTTTCCTATGATTTCAAAACCAGCTTTAAGCAAATACAGTTACTTTACATTCCACTCTTTTTAAAATGTCCTGTTTCTTGCCTATTTTTTTGTTTGTTGTTTGTTCTGAGCATGCTCGTGAACCAAATCATAGCTGTGTTTGCAGGTGGCAAAGCTGTGTAAAATTATGAATTATCTTCTTGCTGTTGTAAGTCAGCAGCGGACAGGAAGAAAGCTGAAAATACTGAATAGGCAGCATATTGCTGCGTAGGCACTTAATGTTGTTGCAGTGTGATATAAGTTAAAATACTGCTTATTTCCTCTTTGCTGTTCAAAACAACCTGGGCATGTTATGACCAGGGTCTAAACAATAGCTGAAAAAGTAAAAACAAATGTTTTAACAGAGAAGGGCATGGCCTGCCAAATATTCTGCATAATTTATGACTGCATGAATAATCAACAAACAAAGTACTTGAAAACACCTGACTTTCTGGGGGAAGACTTTAATTTCTTTTTAAAACAAAATGAGAATGTGGAAACATTCCCTGTAATATCTTCAAAACTGGGAATAATCCAAAAATTAAATAAAAGCAGCAAGGGCTGCAGTGTCAGCTGGAGTTTGACAGCAGTTTAACGAATCTGTGGACATAATGGATGTATCAATGTGACGTATCAATGAGAAATCATTATAAAACTGCATAAACAAACTTGACTGCATAAATAATACTGGAAAACATGCATTAGTAAACATGTTTGCTTTTTTCTGTTTCATCCCTATTTTTAAAGAAGACATTATGTGATCCACAGAATAAATAACTTCCTGTGTCTTGATAGCTATTGCAAATGACAGCTCCTACTGCTGACATTCCTGCTATTTTTAATCTGATGTAAGGTTGTGTCCTGGAATTTTTTTATTTATTTATTTTAAATTAGTAGCCCATTCTGACCTACGAAGTCAATTTGCTCAAGAAAAGAGCTTGTGCATCTTAAGAGCTGTACAGGGGGCTGTGTCGCTCCTCTCTCTATGAACATTTGCAAGAGGGAAGCCTAAACTGTGATACCTAAAAGAAGAAAAAGCTGTCAGAAGGAGAAAATACTGAGCATGCTTCTGTTGAGTTTATAAAGACTACCTTGTGGCAGTCCCTTGAATTGATTTTAGGGCATTTTAGCTCTCTCTCTCAGCTGTGCTTTTGCCATAGTGCTTTAGTGCACATCTGGGGAAAGCTGGAGGAGAGCTCCTCTGCCTTCCTCATCTTTGGATAAACACATGAGAGGGATGGGAGCCCCATGGCTGTCTTTGTGGTTGCAGAATTGGATGTTGCAGTCCTTAAATCTGAATAACTAGCCAGGCAGGCTCAGGCTGCCCAGTTACCTATGGTCTTTTCATTGGGGGAGCGATGGTGGTGAAGTTTGCACCAAGCGAAGACTGTGACCCGTAGGAGGAGGAAGCCTAATCCAAAAGTTGATAAGAACTTTTTAGTTTGTGGGATTAGTGAAGGGGAGTGGGAGGCTTTTCAAAACCACTGTCATCTTCTCTGAACTGATGAAGAGTGATGGCAGTGTCCTTCCTGGGACGCCTTCTTTTGCAGTGCCCAGTGTGCACAGACCCTCCTTGTGTCAGGGGCTGTCCGGGACAATGGGAGTGAGATCTACTTCAAGTAGCCGCTGCCAGGCCAGTCTCCTTGTGTATATCAAATTGAGAGAAATAGTAATCAGGAGGGGTTAATTAGACCCAGTTAACAGGAGAAAAATAGCACCCAAAATGTCTATCAAAGCTTGATTTTGCATCCCGCTCTGGGAGCTGTCTCAGTTTGTGTGCAGTGTGGTTCTGCACCTCTCTAGCAGTGTTGTGTCTGTCAAAAGTTGCAAGCCATAATGGTGTGACTTAGTTTCCTTTTTATTGTCCTCATTTTAATATTTTACTATTTTTTAAAAAATTGAATGTTTGGGTGTTGTGATGAATGCTGATGCACCAAAGCTCTTGGGCTTTACTCTGTTAGTTCCGTTCTTGTCATTAAAAACATGCCTTTTTCTTGTCTTTTTTACTTTTCTTGTTTGGGAAAGAGGAAGGGAAGTAAATACAGAGATGATGATTTAAGTTACTGTTGCCAGATGACATTCTATGGGAATGAGAACTTGCCAGTATGTGGATTGTAAATAGTCCTTTGCTTTAATAAGTGTCTCTGAAGTACAGAGCACAGCCTACAGTAGTGAAGGGACAGGAATACTTCCAAAATGGTTGTGAGGGAAGAAATTGCCTTTAGATTTCCCTCCTCTGTGTGCTCAGCTTGCTCTTCGGAATAGTACTGTGCTTCCCATAGCCTATTGAAAGCTGTGAGCATGTCTGGGGGTAACGTGGTTCAGGGTTGATGCTACACTTTTTGCAAGATTGGGTGACTGTAGCTTTATAATGCTAAACAGATGTCATTAAAAACAGTGACAAGCGCCAGAGTTCCTTGAAACTGCAGCCTGGAGAACATCGCAGAAAGCAGTGTTTGAGAGGAAGACACTGGCATGAGCAGTGCAACCGCCCGTCAGGAGTCCTCCAGGTCCCGGGACCCTCTTGTGAGAAACTAAAACCTCTTTGAGTATAAACCACACCTTATGTGAAAGAGGGTGGCCGCAGCTGGCCAGACAATGATGAGGGCAATGTACACTGGAATATAACTCAAGGCTATAATGATGTTTGGATGAGGGGTTTTTGTGGGCATTGGAGTAGTAAATCATGTGATATAAAAGCATCTAGGCTATGGGAGCAAGCTTGAATTGGAAGGAGCTCTCTTGAAGAGAGTGTGCTGGTGGTCTGGCATGTTTCTGTGGTGGGGGAAAAAAGCACCAATGCAAACTGTGTCCAGAGAAGCTGAGTAGAAACATAATACCCAGTATATGTGTTGCTTCTCTAGGATATACAAAGAGGAATAATTGTGCATTGATACTTGCTTCTTGTAACTTTGAAGTAAAGGACAAGTATGAAAAACAAAGCAGAAAGAAAAATGAGCAAATAGTGACTACATAAAGCAATATCCTTTATGTATTTCCAGATGATGCAGTGAAAAGAACTTAAATCTGATCCTGTTTAAGCTCTTTTATAAAAACTTTAAAAAAATCAATTTTTTTGCTAATGTTTTGTTTACAAGAGGAATTTATTTAATTTTCTTTTTATATGTGAGACAAGTTAAGAGAGAATTGGCTAGAGGAAAAACAAGTAGTGAAAACACTTATACAGCGGACTGTATTCGCATACAAAATAAACTAAAAAGAAATGTCCTTGTCCTCTTTCCTCAGTTTCTCTTGGTTACTATAGCAGTATTATGTATTTACGACATTAGGTGAAATCCAGTACGTGGTTGTTATTTTTAAGCTGACACTGTCCCTTTACAAATGTGAAACCTTCAGCATCTTTACTACTAAATGCAGTAAAGGGTCTCTAAAGATGCAGTAAAGGGTCTCTAAAGATGCACTAAATCAAACAAAAACCCCCACTCAACTTCGTTTTGTTTTCCTTTATATAGTTTTGGGGACTATACTGAAATTTTGCTAGGCTATCCTTGCACCTGTTGTAGTCAAAAGAAAAATCAAACTCACAGTGAGATATAGCGTAAGATACCGTTCAGCCTGTAAATGGAAGGCATTGCCCTTGTTACAAGACTTGCAGTTTCCTTCAGCCAGGGATTTCCTGTGGGGCACAGCTAACCCTGCTGCAAAGGAAGCTTGCTGCTTTCATTGACTCTGTTTCTGAAAAATTAGTATTCAGTGACACCCATGTCTGCAGAATTTGAGTCCTTTGCTTGCTAAAGGTGAAGCTCCCTCTGCTATGCTAGGACAAGGTATTACAGAGACGTTTTTCCTTTCTTTTTTTCTTTTCTATTAATCTACACAGAGACTCAGTCAACCCAAGTTTTAAAATTACTGTGTCTGTACATCCCCCCTACGTGTGTTACTTCCCAAGGTAAGAGATAACAGACATGCTTTGTGCCTTTCCAGCAAACAAACATCTCTCTGCTGCCTTTGTCAGATGAGCTTGTGCATTGTAGGAGTTGTGGGTGCAGTGCTGCAGGTGCACTGGGCTCCATTTGTGGATCCATGGCTGCAAACTGGCAGCTGCTACTCCTCGGTGTCCCTAAAGGGAGGTCTGTGGTCAGGCAGCGGGCTTTGTTGCAGGTGAATTAAATCCTCAAGCCTCTGCAGCTACAGCTAGCCTATGGGCAGCACAGAGAATGGGGCAAGTGTCATGGGCTTAGCTCACTGAGGCAAGGGAAAATGAGTTAAAACTGAGGCTGGTAAAGCAAAGCAGTACAGCCTGTTGTGGGTAGCCCATTGCTTGTAAATCCATTGGGCTGTGACAATCATTCTGACCTTTTAGGTTACCAGTGATTTTGTGAAAGTGAATAGTCCTGATCCATGAAGAGAAGATGTGTGGCTCCTTAGTAAAGCATCCAACTAAAGCTAAGCATTTAGGGTTAGGTCTGCTTGTGCCTTTACCTAGGCAAGTGGCAAATGATTACTTTGGTTATTGTGCAGGACTTTTAGCATGTAAAGCTTAGGTGACTTCTCAGGCAGGGATATTTGCAATTGTTTCACTTATCCTATTAAAGCTTTTGGAGTAATCATGTGGTCACAAAGTCCAATGCAAAAAATGAGGCCCATTTTCCAACTATGATGTTTCTCACCTCTGTGGTTTACACTGAGACTTTGGCCTATTTCTCACATTGTTGCTTCTTACTGGTGAGAACATCTTTCTAGTGATGCTTTAAAGATGATCTGCTCGTCTAATTAGTATTGATATATTTAGCATGTATGCACGTTTGTACCTCCTCATGAAAGCTAATGAATGTCAATAGAAGGCATCTTAGATTTAGAAAGAAAAAAGGGGGAAGCTTTCTATAAACAGAGCTGTAGTCTTCATGATGAATTGGGTGTAACCCTGCAGAGTGGCAGAGGTGAAACAGGCTGTCTGTTAAACAGGAAATGAGTGATTAACATTTTTTGTCCTTCTGATGGTAATTATTCCTGCTGGCTGAAAAAAATAAACACCCCTTGGTCTTTCTTTACTATAGTCACAGAATAAAATTTTCAGCTATTTGTCATTCTGGTGCTGTATGGCTGAGCTGCTACTTTACTACTCCAAATTTTTATTTATTTTAATAAACTTTGATTAGAATTGTGACTCGTGCTTTCCTTGCAGTAACCTGCTTGTGGTCTGCATTCAGGGACAGCCTTGCCTCAAACTGCTGTAGTGCCTGCATCTCCTATACGGTTGCATCTCCTCTTCCTGATTGCTGTGTTAGAGCCTGCAGTGCATAATTGTAAGAGGGCTGCCCATCACGAATCTCAGCAGCCTTCCTCATGGCTTACTGCACTACAGATAATTGTAATGGTTTTTATCCCATTCAGCACACTTTAGCAGTGATGCATGGTGCTGTGCTGTCATTCAGTGTGGCAGTGGCCTATCTGCAGGTGTTCTCTCACTTAACTTTCTTGAACAAAAGATATATTTTCCTCGCACACATGATGGCTTATATTTTTTTGGGACAGTTTTGAAAGACATTAATTATATCCCTGACCTCTGATGGTTTATTAATTGAACCCTTTATCAGGTTTTCTATGGTAGCACCTGAGACAATGTCAGGTCATCCATGTTATGCATACATCCTCCTGCTTTGCTGTTTTTGCATTACTGACATAATTACAGCACAAGCTGCTTGAGAAGGTCTGAGAATGTTTACAGAGGGAGGAGAAGCGGTCCCAGTTATAAGAGCATCCTGATTTTGCAATGTTTCTCTTCAGTGAGGCCTCAGTGTTGGCCTCCTGTGTCACTAGTGAACTTCGGAAATGCTTTTTCATTGTAAGCTATGCAGACATATGGATATATATATTCCCTATCTGTGTAAACCAGAAATGTTTATTTACAAATAGGGAACCCTTATATTTGTCAAACACTTGTTTTCCATCTGTTGGAATAGAAAACTTGAAGCATCAGTTTTGTAAAGGCACTATTAAGATTTGTCTGGGTCACCAAATACGTAGTTATCCCTGCTAGCTTGCAATTCTTTTAATCTTCCCTTATTTTCTGCACTTAACAACTTTTGTTTTATCCTGATGGCTATTTGCCTTTTTTAAAATAACACTGTTGCCTTCCTGCTGTTGCCTTTCTTTCACCCCTGAAAACTGATCTACTTCAGACAAACCTGTTGGCTGTTTTGGCTCCCCAGATGATTTTACCAGAGAGGGAGGAAGTTCCATTTGACAAATCCCTTTTAAAAAAATCTCACCATTTTCTTATGCATCTTTGTCTGTTGTTTTTCCTAATCAGTGTCACTTAGTTTCTTTGGCTTTGAAATGCTAGCAAATGTTTATATATTTGATGTATGCTGTGTTGATATATCATGCCTGTATTGTGGTTATAGAAATAAATGTAGTTATAAAATGGAGTATGGGCAGTGGTGTAGGTGATTGTTAACGTGGTTGTAGTTCTATCTCTCTTGGAGGTACAGAAAACATAAAAGTGGTCATAAGCAGTTTTGGTTGGGGTCATCACATGTGGAACAGTATCCAGGTGTTTTCTTACATTGTGTGTACAGTTCTCACACTATGCTTTACTTTGCTCATGTTTTTTATACTCATTCTTTCTAAATACCTATGTAGGGAAAATAAGGAGCTATTACTGTCTCATTAGAAATATCTACACTGCTGTTGTGGAAAAGTTCTTCAGAGGAGTCTGCCTAGAATGAAAAGGAAGGTGCCTGGGGACAGCAATTGGGAATTATTCAAATACATGTCAGTAGAGTTGCCATATAAGTGCGCATTGCCAAGTCCCTTAAACATCAATGTCTGGAGCTGTGCATGTATTTTCTGTTACTACATACCATGCTTCAGAGGCGAAAGCTCCAGTGTTTGTGAAATCTCGTCCAGTTCCTGGCACCACGTGTGGTAGCAGGATGCAACCTGGAGGATGGCCAAGCCCTTTTGATGTCCAAAGATTTTTAGTCTTCTACATCTATGGGAAGGAAGCATAAGAGAGTATAAATCTGAGGAGTTAACTGCAAAATGTGCAGAACTGAGATTAATGTCACTGACATGGTCACAGGAGAGCCCTTTTGTGCAGATATCATACAGTCTGTCCCATTCTTGTACACTCCTTCGTGGAACAAGGGCTTCATTGCCAAAATCTTATCAAATGAAACAGTCTATGAAAGTATCTTCGTGTTTGCTGATAGCGTTTTATGGCTGGTGGTCTGGGATAGACTTTTGCTCTGCCACCATCTGTAAGGAAAAGCGCAGAGAAAGAGTGAAAGATCCCCCTAGTAAGATTGAAGTGTTTCTGTGCTTTTTCCAGCTGACACTTCTTAACCATGTAAAAGCACAGGACAAAAATGAAGTAAAACAAAAGCACCCCCCCAGGAACAAAGGACCCAAAAAAGCATGACCTGTTTGGGAGGAAATCCTGCCCTTCCACCTTCTTGCAGCTGCAGGTGGCAAATTGCCAGCATCTTCTAAATATGACTGTTTGACCTGAGGCTAAGTGACATGCTTTCTGTCCTTGCTCTTATATGACAATGGAGAAGGTTTCTGAGCTGTAATCAAAGAATGCTACAGTTGGGTGGCAAAGATAGCTGTTTCATTGGCATTTGAAACCTCCAACAAGGCAGCCAGATTTGCAGTTGTGTTGGTGAGCATGGTATTACCAGGAACCCTTTAGAGAGAGAAATGTGGGCTAAGGCTGTTTTATGAACAAGTGTGTTATCTGTTGACCAAATGCTTTTGAGTGCCCAGCACTAGCTGTGAGGCAAACCCAAGCGCCGTGTGCAGCGTCTGCTTCTGAACTTCTTGTATCTCATAGTCATTAGATAAGACAAACAGGACTGCCTTACAGTGGACTGTTTTACCAGGGGAAATTTTGGTACATCTGGAGTTATCAGTGTTCTCTTTTCTCTTTAGCCTTCTCACCCTGCCCCTGCAAACTTGGCAGGATGATTGGAAACCACAGACAGCAAAGCCGGAGCAGGCAATGTAACTATGCCAGGTAGACCTGCCTGTTTCACTAGGCATGGTCTAACTTAGTCTTGGATAGATGCTACACAGTACCACTTGCCGCAGTTAGATCCTGCTGCTGCTGTCTGGCTGTTAACGCTGAAGGAACCTTGAGGAAATGTGCTGGTGAACTTCCTGTCCTTTACATACTTTCCTAGGAGTTTTTTTTAATGACTTCTGTTCAGAGTGCTGCTTGCCACTGAGGCTCCAAGAGGGTGATTTGGATATCTGGCCCTGCTGTAGAATTCCCATACACAGACCTTGAGTGACAGGTCTGATGTCCTCTGTAACAGCATATAGAAATCCTGGTGTCTTCCCTTCTCTGTTGCCAAGCTTTTGATTTGGTATTGTTTCCACAGAGGGACTCTGATGATTGTGAGTCTGCCGTAAGCTGTCAGTAACAGGACGCACTAACACAGCTGGCTCGTGCCAGCCACCATTGATGACAGCAGACACGTCTCAACAGTGATGATGTCAGCTGATGGGTCTCTAACTTCTGCCCTACCAGTCTTCAACTATGACTTTTTTTGCTAGGCATGTTCCTATTGCAGTATTCTCCAACTATCATTTAAAATAAATAAATAAGCAATCTCACCCACTTTTCTTTCTTCTACTTTTTTTGAACTGTTATTATTTTAAAGGGTCATAGCGGAAGCAGTCTTGAGTTTCATATTCCCTGAAAGTTTCTCTGCAGCTTCCAAATCCATTACAGATATTGTTTTTGAGAACATATATTGTGCCCCAGTCTGTATCTGCAGCTATTCCAGCTGACTGGCAACATGTGTAGACTCTCTTTGGATGAGGTGTAGAAAGCAGTGAACTGCTGAGATGTCTTCTGAATGAAGAATTGATGGGAAGCCGTTAGACTTAATTTTAATAGAAATGCTTGACCTGTGCATTACAAATGCAGTCTTGCTTTTGTGGCCTTCCACTTTATGTTATGGCTGCATCTCTCTCCAGAGGCTGACTCCTTCTGGCTTTGGTGAATCTTTTCTGAGATGCCATGGCATGCTGTATTGCAGTGCCATCAGCATATGCACTTTAATAGCAAATCCACTTCTTCTTTTAAAATATATTGACAGTTGTATCTATTCTTTGCTCTCCCTTTTGGTGGCTGTTGCAGCACTGCAGCTGAATGGATGCTGCCCATGCCCAGGTGTTGAGGGTATGAGGGCGAAAGGGACCGTGGACACTCTTAAAGGCTGTTACAAAGTTTGGGTCTTGCAGCTCCCCAGATGCTCACAGATCCATAGCTAGATCCTTCTTGGAGAGGTTTGCAGTGGGGTTAGACAGGAGGTCTGCAGCAGGAACTCTGCTCTGCTTCCCTCTCTTTTTTTATGGTTCGAGGGCTGGGCTGGAGGAAAGATGGTCAGTGTGACGGTATGGTCTCACTTCAGGCTTACAAGTTTATAAAGCAATTCTGGCTTTGGGTGTTTCTCCTTAGTAAAAGACCAAAACAATTTACTGAAAAATAAATACCTTAATATTACAAGTAAAGAATTGTAACAGTGGTATGATTTTTTCCGCAATTAGGTTAAACTTAAATTGCATTTTTTAGTATGAGTATCTTGGTTTAAATGCAATATTAGGTATCAGCAGAGCTATTTACACACAGGGATTAAATGTCTGAGACTTTTATTTCTTTAATTGCTTTAAAATGTAAATCAGTTTAAGGTTTCTTGTTGCTTAGAGGAGTAGCAAGAAGGGCATTCTTGTAGCAGTGGCAGTCCGGCTGTAGGAAATGTTGGAAGTGCAGCTCAATAATATAAATACGTAGATTCAAAGGAATAATTTTCTGGGCTTCGTAAGTTTTATTAGCTGGTCTGTGCTCATCACATTGCATTTAGCAGATAATAGTTTTGCATATTTTGTCTCTTAAATCCGTGAGCAGTTATAAGCATATTGACAGTTCCTGATCCATATGCTGAGGTATGGCATGGAGTCTGTTCAGACCAGGCAGGAGTGGAGGCTCTCTGTGCCTTATCCAAAGGCAGAAACTGAATCCCAGGAAACACCCCACAGGTGGCAGCAGCCCTGCTGCTGTCCTGATGAGGTTTTGATAAAATTCCAGTGTGGATGCTCTTGGAGTGAGCTGGCACGTGTCGCTGCTGCGCGCATACCTGCCTCAGAATGCGGCCGCTTGCTTTTCGCCTCGTTCATGCCAGGTTTTGGAGGCTTTGCTTCGAGGTCCCACCAAAAGCCATGGCTGAAAGCATCTCGCAGCATGCTGGGGCTGGTGGTGTTGCTGAGCACCCTGGCCACTGAGAGCCATGCCACTCCTCCAGCTGCCAAGATCCACTGCTGAAACTATACTTTTTTATCAGGTCATGTTTGCGTCTGGCAAAGATTTGTAGACACAACATCATTAACAGCAGTGCATATTTTCACAAGATTTACCTCTTCAACACTTTTTCCAAGTTAGTAAATCATAACTTCTTTAATGTTCTGCTGGCTGCGTGAAAAACAGGAATTTATGTAACAAGCTCCGAGCCGCAAACCTTTTCCTGTTAGGAAAATTTTTTTTGCATTGCTGGCAGCGTTAGGAGACAGCTCTGTTACTCAAAGAACGACCTCAGATGTCCTCAGTACAATAATACCAGATTATAACATTTTTGATGACTAAGGAATAGCAGCCATTTCTTAAATATTTAACTCTTCTGGTGCAGAGAATAGGGAACCGAGCCTTAGCATGGTATTTTCTCTGCCAGTGTGTTTTGTGTGTTTGATATACCTATTTTGATAGTAAACAGTGAGACTGAGCCAACTGGGTATGTTTACAAAATACAGTAAAAAAAAAAAGAATGAACTGGTGCAGGAGGTTTTTAATCAACAGAGCAACTTTCTTGCGACATTTCTAAGAGCTGGACTTGGGTCAGCTGGGGATTCAGCTGTGGCCCTTGAGTGAAAACAACAAGCTGCGCCAGGCCAGCCTCACGAGGCTTCTTGGTCAGCCTTTGGGGCCACAGGCAAGTCCAAAGATAGATGTTTGGGCTTACCCTCCTGATGTGTGAGCTGTGCCTGGTGAATACACAATTTCAAGGCCTTCCCTGCTGCTCTGTAGCTAGATAGAGGATGAGATTTTGATTGCAGGGTTCCCTGCAGTTAAGATGTACAGTCCTACTTTAATTAGTTAATATGAGAATGGCTTCCTTTCTAAATTGAGTAAGGAAGCACTCAAATCATCACTGGTGTTTGTTTTACTGGGATAGTTTATTAAAGATGGTTCTTCAGAGGGGAAGGAGAGGTTGGAAAAGCTCTGAGGTTAGGCACATGGTTTCACTTCTTGCTGTGCTGGTCGAACACTGAGCTGGTTGAACATGGAGCTGTGTTGTGCCGTATTCTGCTGTAAAAGAGCGCCTTGTGCCCCTGTTTGGGGTGAAGCTGCTCTCCTGTGGGGGTAGTCTCAGAACACTGCTGCCTGACTGCCCTCATCTGCAGAAGGTCTCCTTTTCAGCCTCAGAGTAACTATTCCTGTTGTGCTCTGCAGATGGCCAGGCTTGCATTGGGTGGTTGGCTTCCTGTAGTCCAGAACGTGTCATGGTCCTTGCAGGGAGTTTGAGCCTGTTGTCCCTGGTTTGAGCAGGGCACCATGAGATGACTAGTTTCATCTGGCATGCCTCCTTATGGTCTTTGCTCCTGTTCTTCTGTCAGCTGGGTGTGTAAGCAATGGGGAAAAATGGGCAAATGAACACAGGAGAATGGGTAGAGAAGGTGAAGGAAGACATTTCTGGAGATGCTGCTGTCACAGGGTTGAGAAATACAGCAAAAGCAGCCAGAGACCAGAGCAGTGGCTGTGTCCCTTGTCCTCTGGTTTGACTTTCAAGGCATGCAAAGCACCGTGAGCTATATCGTCTTTGCAGTTTGGTGCTGTAGTGTGTCCAGGGTGTCAGATTAAAAACAGATAATTAATAAGAAAATTAAGATAGATGGGAGGAAGAAGGTAGGAAAACAGGGGAGGTGGAACTTTTGATTGTCTATTGATGTGCTACCAGGGGTTTTGTAGATCTGGCAGCCATTTAGTGTTCTGAGATAAATGGCCTGATGGTTGGGATCAACTTTACTATTGCTTTCTAAAAGCCTTTCTGGTTTTGCTCCCCCAAGTTTTTTTTTAAGACAACATGCTAAAAATTATTATGAATGGAGGCCAGCTACTGCCTCACTAATTTCTCTGCCACTGAGGTCTCATTTCTAGTTTACTTATTTTATGTGTTATTTTGTGTTTCCCTCTTACTTGCTCTACATGAACTGCAGTCCTAGCACAGACCATGGGTCCCCATGTAGACTGCGCTACCATCCCACCTTCCTACCAACCTGTGTGGCTGCCTATTTCAGCACTCCTTGAGATTGAGACCTTTTGTTAGCAATTATGTCAAAATATAGGACAGCTTTTCTGTTGATACAATGTTCTTTACATGTGCTCAGCAGAAAACTGCATGAAGAAAAAAAATGTTTATCTACAGCTTGGTGATGCAAAGGGTAGTCTCTTGTTAACAAGTCAACCTGTGGGCTTGGAGTTTTGATTTTGGGATTTTTTTCTTTTTTTTGTTTGTGTATGTAAGGGCAAAACATGAAACTTGTGACTGAGGAGATAATGAAAAGCTTCAGTATCTCTGGTCAGTCTTGGCACAAGGTATCTTGTGCCCTTGGGTGTTAGAAGAATCAACTTCACATATTAAAATGTTGATTTTGAAAGAGAGAGATGGTTTCCAGACTGACCTGGAAACCATAGTTTAAATGCAGTTTTGTCGGGTTTTTTTTGTCTGTTTGCATTCCTTTCTCCCTTATGATTTCTTAGGTAATTTGTGATGTTTATTTATAAAACTTGGAACTTAATCCTCAGCTGGTTTCCTATATATGTTTTCTAGCATAACACAAATAATATAAACTTTAATAATGCTCTGTGGCAATAATCACAGGCAGGCATGTTTGCAGGGTTTTAGGGATGTGCAATGTGAGAACCTATTCTAAAGACCACAGAACTGGATCTAGGATTCCCAAACTTCATATAAAATAATAAAAAGTAAGTAAATCCCTAAATGCAGTCAGGTTCATTTGTTAGAGTGAAGCTTTTAATGAGATCTTCATTCATCTCCTTGGCCTTCTAGTATATTTTGTCTCCTTTATGAGGAATTTGTATTTCAAAACAGCTCCTTCAGTGTTTAACTTTTTATAATGCCAGATTGGGCCACGTGACAGTCAAACTGACATAGCAACTCTTTGCAAGCTCATTTCAGCCACTTCTGAGTGGTGAGCTGATAAAAGATGTTTCCAGACAGGCATATTCTCCCATTTCATGATTAGGCCTATGTTTTCTAACAAAATTAAAACATATTTGCAGTGACAAATGTTTAATATGCCATAAAGATGCATGTTTTCTCTATTTCTTACACCTTATTTTGTTTTTCAGAATTCAATCCGTCACAACCTGTCTCTGCACAGCAAGTTCATCAGAGTGCAGAATGAAGGAACAGGGAAGAGTTCCTGGTGGATGCTCAATCCTGAAGGAGGAAAGAGTGGCAAATCTCCTAGGAGGAGAGCGGCATCCATGGATAACAACAGCAAGTTTGCCAAAAGCAGAGGCAGAGCTGCCAAGAAAAAAGCATCCCTTCAGTCTGGTCAAGAGGGAAATGGTGACAGCCCTGGATCACAGTTCTCGAAGTGGCCTGCAAGTCCCAGCTCTCACAGTAATGATGACTTTGATAACTGGAGTACATTTCGACCTAGAACGAGCTCTAATGCTAGTACGATTAGTGGAAGACTTTCTCCTATTTTGCCAGAGCAAGATGACCTTGGAGATGGGGATGTGCACTCCATGGTATACCCATCATCAGCCACCAAAATGACTTCTACCCTTCCCAGCCTTTCAGAGATGAGTAATTCTGAGAACATGGAAAATCTTTTGGATAATCTTAATCTCTTGTCACCTAATACGTCAATGACTGTGTCAACCCAGTCTTCATCTGCTACTCTGATGCAGCAAACACCAGGTTACTCATTTGCATCCTCGACCACAAGTATAGGTTCACCAAATCCAGACTACAGGAAATTCACGTATGCTCAAGCTAGCATGAACTCTTTGCCCCAGATTCCTATGCAGACTCTTCAAGACAGTAAATCAAGCTATGGATCGATGAGCCAATTTAACTGTCCCGCAGGACTTCTGAAGGAGTTACTGACTTCTGATTCTCCACCGCACAATGATATCTTGGCATCGGTAGACACTGGTGTTTCCCAGGCTGGTGGCAGGGGGCTGGGCCAAAATGTGCTGATGGTTGCTAACTCAGTGATGCCAACTTATGGCAGTCAACCACCCCACAACAAAATGATGAACCCTAACGCCCACCCTCACCAAGGACATAACCAGCCAACACCTGCAGTTAATGGTCGTGCCTTGTCACACACAGTGAACACCATGTCACATACATCAGGTCTAAATCGCTTGTCGACAGTGAAGACTTCGTTACAAGTGCCTATGAGTCACCCGATGCAGATGAATGCTATGAACCCGTACACCCCTGTTAACAGTTGCAATGGCTACGGAAGGGTGGGAATTGTTTCCCTTCACCAGGAGAAGCTTCCCAGTGACTTAGATGACATGTTAATTGAACGGTTGGACTGTGACATGGAATCGATTATCCGTAATGACCTTATGGATGGAGAAACATTAGATTTTAACTTTGACAGTGTATTGCCTAACCAAAGTTTTCAGCACAGCGTAAAGACAACCACACACAGTTGGGTGTCAGGCTAGGATGTAGTAGGAGGTAAGCTGTGCTTTTTATAATAAATCTGAAAACCGCTAAAGGGAAAAGGGATGTCAAAATGCTTAAAATCTGGGTGGTCTTCTGTGTTGGCATGTGAAGTGCCTCTATTAGTCAGTCATTTTCCAGCCCTTTGTTAGTTTGCACCGGTGCATTAGGATTGCCATGTACCAACTGCTGTTACTTCATGTGGAGCACTAATGTTTTGCCATTAATACTTTAAACAAAAAATTTGCTGGTAGCTAGCAATTGCTGGATACTTTTTTCCCCACCATTTAAAGTAACTTAAAGCTAGTCTGAGCGTATTTTAATAGATTTAATCTTTTGGTGTGAGTGTTAATTTGTTCTTTTTGTTGTTTTTTTTCTTTCTTCCCAGGCTACAGTTAAATTCTCCAGACTTGTCTGACAGCAGGAACTGAGAAAAGCAGTACAAAGATGTCCTTCACCTTCCTTTTTAATTTTCTTGACAAAGCTGTGCACATGCACTAGCTTCTTTTGGGGGTCTTTTTTTTTGTCTTTTTTCTTCCTTTCGTCAGAGTTGGCAGCAGACAGAGTATTTTCCTGTACAGGATGTTTGCCCAAGATTTGCAGGTTATGTGCTGCTGTAGATAAGAACTGTACCATTGGAAATTTCATTACTCTGAAGTGCCAAATTCACTACACCATGTAATCACAGCAAAGACTCTTACTTACATCATGTTGTGCTTTCGGTTTTGTACAGTATGATCTGTAGAAGAAGAATTGTTTTTTAAGACTATCTGTTTTGGTCCAAGAAAAATTTATAAACTTTTGTAAGAATACTGTGATGATCTCATGCCCTAAGTAAGTTTAACCTTCATTGATGTTACCTGTGTTTTGATGAATTGAGATAACCGTGGACTTGCCTTGCAGCAGTACAACTACGTTATTTTTCTCAAATTTGCCACACATTTCATATGGGAACAGAATAGCCTGTTAAATATGATCCTAATAAACTCACTGACTATTCAAAGCAAACAGTAGGTTAAATGCCATTTGATAAGTTACCTGTATTCATGTAAATTTATGCAAGAATATATCTGGATTTCATTGTCAGACTAATGACTATTGATGGACTTAAGATAATTTTTGGAATACTTTCCAAGCTATTTTTCTTATAGTTAAAGTCTACTTTTGTTACATAGGCAACCTAAAAAAGATAAAAAAAAAAAATCTGAGATCTGGCAGCATTCATAACCTCTTCATTTTGTACAGTATTTTAACTGGATTAAGTACATGTTTTTGTAAATTTCCCTAGCACTTGGGAGTGCTAATAAAGAAAAAGCTTAATAAGGATCTTGAATACAAAACATTTCTGTCCCTTTTTTGTTGTATGATGTATAAATATAGACAACTTTATGTTTAGGAAATATTTAATCATTTTTATATATGCATTTTTAGAAATGTCATCTGCTTCTACTATCATTTTAACTCTGACTACCACAAAGTGTTAAGTATTCATTGTTAGATGCTTGTACAATGCTTCACTTTTATATTTATTTCATGGAGGTCTCATAATGTTTGTACACTCGAGCAGGACCTTTTGGAGAAATTAATTTTATTCATATATTATTATCAATTTTAGTATAATTCATGACAAAATTGTAATTCATCTTAATTAGCACTAGGTTTAGGGTTTCTTTGTGTTCCTGTTGTCAAGCAGTACATTTGCAGAGGCAAAAGTGCTGCTTTTGAGTGGGAGGCTGAAACTTTTGTCATGCCCTGTTACAGGACAAAACATTAGGTTTTTTTACGTAAGAAAGATAAAGTAAGTTGCGAAGTTATGCAAATAGATGAGCTTGAAGATAGGGGAGAGCATTAATGATAGAGGCCTTGTTTGTGTGGGAAAACCTGGTCATGCTGAAATAGGCACACTGACAGCCACCTGAGTGTTTTCAGGATTGAGTCTCGAATACATGGTTTCTGATTTTTTGACATTGCACGGTGCAGTTATCATGGATGTGTGGATAAGAGGCCTCACCTATGTTTTCACTGGTTGCTACATATCATTGTGTTAGAGAAATCCTTGGAGCTTTTTTATGCACTGACAGGATGAACAGCTTTTGTGCTAGGACTGGTTGTTGTGAAGAAGGGGAGAAATAAATATTTTTCCACAGATTTTTCTTTT
This sequence comes from Psittacus erithacus, assembly GCA_009867235.2. Lineage (NCBI taxonomy): Eukaryota > Metazoa > Chordata > Aves > Psittaciformes > Psittacidae > Psittacus > Psittacus erithacus. The sequence continues at coordinate 44,353 of WYDI02023626.1, read as the reverse complement.
GTCTACATAACCCACAATTGAAAAATGTTCTAATTGAAACTTATCTTCCCTGTAGTGATGGCATATGGTAGAGAAAGAAATGGGATGTGCCAAGAAAATTAAGTTTAGTAACAAGCCATATATTTAATGATCCTGTTATGACTTTCCTGAGGGTCTGCAATGTATTTATTGATGTGCTAGCATTTAGCTCCTATTGGGCTTATATCACTACTAATTACAGCTGGTCCTACTTTTTTGCATATCCTACTATGGTTGTCAGGAGTTCCAGAGGCTGATGTTAAACTGTCCTGTGATACAGGATCTCCCGCAGCATGAAAACAGTCTTTGAACTTTCTTGAGCAAAATGAAATATTCTCATTGCTAAAGCCTCAATGAAGCTGCCTGCTTTCACAGGCAAGTATCTCTAGTAGCATCTTCACCATCGAATTCATAGTGTCTGAAATGTGACAATAATTCCTGGCAGTGGAGCAAGCAAGAGGGCTCATATACGAATTTCTGGAGATCCTTCTTTCTGCTGCATGTACAAAAATGTTGCTCCCAAGTGGGCTCTGATATGCATAGGGCAAAGCAGTTGTAAAATTCACCTCTGCATGCAAAGCAAGCAACTTAATTCTAAACTCCATGGGGTTACAGCTGAACATGCTACGTTTAACAATATACCTCCTGTTTATTATTTACTGCTACTGTATAGGTTCCTGTGTAGAGGTATTTTCTTCATTTCCTTTTATAATTATGAATAACCTAAATGTAGCTGTTCTTTAATTGCAACAGTTTGTAGGAAGCCCCTTTAAGCGTTGTGAGAAAGCAGTTGTAGATAATCACAGGTTTGGGCTGTGTGGTCATTTTTTTGTTCGTTTGTTTTGGTTTAGTTTTTTTTTTTTCTTTTTTTTTTTTTTGTGGTGCCATTCTAATATTTTGCAGTTGTAATTCTGGAATACTGTGAAGTCTGGTGAAGGGGCGTGTTGCTGGCCTTGAAAACAAACATTATGTGACCTCGAATAATAAATCCTTTTTCAGTAAAAGTACCAAGTTTCTGGAGTAACTTAGTTTGTCAGAATTGTTGTAAATGATTGGTTTGTGAATTGTGCAGATGATCTTACCTATGCAGCCTTGTTTTTGACTTTTCTCTGGTTTGTACTGTTATTAAAAGTTTATTGTATTATAGAGCTGTTCAGATATTTTAAATATAAAGATGTATTGTTTCCATAATATAGCTATATGATATATGTTTAGGTAGTAGATGCATTAATTGGAAAGCTCTGCTTTGATAAACTGACAATTTGCCTACACTTATAAGCAAAAGTCATATTGCTTATTGTTGGCTTAAGTCAACAGAGCATCCCTAAGAAGAGAAGTTAAAATTGGACCAATTATAAAACAGTATAAAATTTGCACTTGTTAAACCACTGGATGTATGTTAGTACTTTTTTATTTTTTTACTGATTTGAAATTCCTATTTTCATGGTGAAATTGCTAGGATCCTTAATTTATGACTGATTTTAAATAAGGTATTCTCATTATTATTATCATTTTGGTAATCGTAATGTAAAATGGAGCATGGTTTATGCAAGCAAAAAAGCAAATTACTCGGCGTTAAAACTGGCCTCCTTTTTTGAGGGTGTTCCACAAACCAGCAATATTGAGAGATTGGCATGTACATACTGCTAGTTCTATTTGCGAGTGGTGTGACAGCTCTTCAACGCTTCACTGCTCTGACTTAGTCACATTGCAGAATTAAAATTCATACATGGATATTTTCAGCAAAAGTGCCTGATGTACTTCTACAGACACACGAGAACAATCCCTGACAGTTTGTTGTATAAAGCCATAAATGTATATAAATTATGTTTAAAAGGTTTTGTGTCCTTTCTTGTATACGGAGAATGAGATTTGTACCAGGATTCTACTTGTGATTAGTAATCCTTCTACTCAGACTTTGTTGTAATCACTTTCCTTACCGTGTAATCTTTTTAATGATGATGATGATTATCATTATCCGTTTGGACAATCCTGATGGCATTAGCAATTTTATATGGAAAAATACTTCATGGTACCAAGTCTTGCCTGGCAAGATGATACTATATTAACGAGCAAACACTAACTGCAGAATAGTTAACAAATTTTCCATTACTTGGTATAAAGGAATTTCTCTCTTTTGGCATTGCTTCTGGAACTGGAACCGTAGCAGGTACAAGAACCTAATAGGGCTGTGTTACCAGCATTTTATCAACATAGTGTGCTAAAAGTAACTTGTTTACAAGTCTCTGAGACTAAACGCAAGAAGAATCCATGCTGGACTTGTAGGGCTTGCTGTGTAGAGATGCTTTATTACTGGAAGCTGCGTTAGGCAGCATCAGACCATGTTGCCAGTGCTTCGAGAAGCGTAGTTCAGAGAAAATGACAAAAAACTCCTGAAATCCTTTCAGAATGGGTATTTGTAAGTATAAGCTCTTAATAAAATTGCTATGACATGAGATGGTAATTAGTGTATCAGAATGTTATGTAATGAATTGTTAAAAGAAGGAGAGAAAAAAAAAAACAAACCAAGGGATGCTGACATACTTCAAACCGCAGGAAAGAATTAGTCATTTAGTCCAAATTGCATGTTAGATCCTAATGCTGTTAAATATGGGAGAGCACTGTCTTGGGAGAGGCGTTTTTCTCTTCCCGCCACTCCCCCTGTTAAGGTGAGAGTTCATGAAGTCCTCTTATCCTTCTCGTCTTTCATTTTCTCCTCTTGCCTTCCTCTGCCCTTCCTGCCTTCCTGAAGTACATAGCTTTTCTTGGAGTAAGAGTTTTTCATGTGCCAAACACTTGGTCTATATAGGCCAACCTGCATGGTGCTGCTCCTTTCACAGACACACTTTACGCTGCGGCAGCAGGAGTGCTGATGTGAGTACAGAAAGAAGGAATGTCTAATTTTATTTTTTTTTTCTCCATTTTTTTTTAAATTTAGATTGTGTTTCAAAACAGAGCTGGAAGAAAGGAGAAGAGGCTGCCAAAACAGACAGCCAATAACACCCACGCCACAGTAGTCTTGTGAGGCGCAGATCCCTGCTTGCCTGCAGGTGGGGAGGGAGAGGGGTGGCTTTAGATGAGAGAGAGCAGGCTTTGGATGAATTGCTGGCAAAAATGCTAGTTTGATCTTAAAGTGAGCAGAGGTAGACCTAAAAAGCATGAAAGAATACATTGCACATAAAAATAGAAACATTTAAAGATATTTTTAAAATAATTTCTTCTTGTACTTTGCAGTTCCATCTTTATTTTAGCTTTGCCCTTTTTTTTTAATTCAGTGTTCATTTCTGAAAGGTTTTTGCACATTAGGGGAAGCTGAGGCTATCTTCATGTTCTGAAAAGCCTGATTCCTGGAATTGGAAGGTTGTAAGATCCAAGATACTCTCTGGGTGTTCACGAAGCCATTGTTGGAAAGGATGCACATCTTACTGGTCCATGACTAATTGCTATCAGGAGAGACAGTCAAAGCTTGACTCTTGGGAAGGGACTGGCTAGCATTTATGCCAATCTGGCACCAAGGGATTTGAATCTGCTGATGAAGCACAGAAACTTCAAAGCATCTTTGTGCTCTGAGTCAGTTTGGCATCAATGTAATAAGCATGGTTTTGTGCAGAAACATCAGCTATTATGTCAGTTGATAATCCAATTAAAAATACAAATAGCATTAGATGTCATGGCCATTTATTGTGCAGCTGGTGTGCAAAGATGGATTTTGTGAAGATCCTCAGAAGGAATAGCTTGCACTGATTGGTGCCTGTGGTTATGCCCACTGCTGGAATTGCATGCAAATCCTTCTTCATTAGTAGGTGATGTTTTGCTTGGGGTACTGTTCTGGCATGTGCCAAAATGATAGCTAAAATGAGGAGGCAGGAACAGCGCCCCATCTTATTTTATTTTATGTTTGTCTACTTGCTGTTGGACCCTGGGGCATTCAGAAATTTTGCATGTACTGTTTTGCAAGTAAACTTCTTGTGTGGGTGTTTATCACTGAGATAATGGGAAAAGGTGTGAGGACTTCGTGCAGTACAACTGGAGGAGCACTGGAGGAAGCTTCTGATGGCTGTAATAGGGCTGTGGAGCAAAGAATACGACAAAGAGCTCATTCATAACTTGGAACCTCAACATTTTACATCCTTGCTTTGTGCTCAGCTGTAGTTGCTCATGCCATCCTTAAATGAAGAGGCTTTTCCAAGTGAGGTCAGTGTTGGTCTTCTCTCCCAAGTAACAAGCGACAGGACAAGGGGAAATGGCCACAAGTTGCACCAGGGAAGGTTCAGGTTGGATATTAGGAAAAATTTCTTCACCAAAAGGGTTGTCAAGCATTGGAACAGGCTGCCCAGGGAAGTGGGTGAGTGTCCATCACTGGAGGTATATAAAGGATGTTGTAGGTGTGACACTTAGGGACATGGTTTAGTGGTGGACTTGGCAGTATTAGGTTAATGGTTGGACTTCATCTTAAAGGTCTTTTCCAACCTAAACAATACTATGATTCTATGGTTGCATTTCCTTCTCAGTTCCCTAGAGTGACGCTATATGAGCAGGCAACTGCCCAGATCTTGCACATGAGTTTTGCAGGGTTTAACTGTGGAAATGTGTTTGGCAGGAATGTCTACATTTTTTCAGAAATACTCTGTCCGCTTAGATTTTGCTGAAGTCAGAGGAGTTCAAGGAAAAGTCCATTATAGAAGTAGATGTATATGCATTGGAAGGGGAGAAATTCTGCAGATATGAGTTGTTTCTAGGATGCCAAAGCAGGAAAAGTGATTGCTTTGAAGGGCAAAGGAAGCTGGGGTATGGGCTCCATCTAGAAAAAAATAGCTTCATTGCTCTTTGATTTTGAAGTTGTGTCCAGTAGCAGCCACAGACAGCACAATATCCTTGCCTGATTTGTTGCTTGGGTCTTTCTGACCAAGTGAAAGCAAGTGACAAGCTGTGAAACCCTGTGAGAACTGGAGTTTCATTTCAGGAGTCCAAATAGGTTACCACTTCCTGCTCCTCCCTTTCTTTCCACTTCATCCCATCAATTTACAACACTTGAGAAGAGTATTACTGTTTGGGTTTTATTTTTAATATCTTTCCACCCTCCTCAAAGGAGCTGAGCTAAGCAATGTCCTGTGTCCTTATTTCAGCCCCAGGGACGATGGCTAAGGAAGTTCTTTGCCTCTTTGTCCTCTCTCAGCCTGTACAATAGGCCTCTCAAGGCCCAAATGAGACCCAAAGCCAAAGCTGATTTACCCTGTGGATGACCCCAGGAGCCCTATGAGGAGGGAAGCATCATCTGCCTGTGGCTCTCCTGCTAGGGGGCTTCTAAATTGAAAATAGCCCTGGGGTAGCTGGGTAAGTCCTGGGAAAGGGGCTTGTCTTGTAGCCATGCAGCTGCTCCACCATGGCCCTGTCTCACTGTGCTTCAGCCTCCTTTAACCCTTGCACTGAGCCTTGTCGGTGTCCAAGGCAAGGCTTTCACAGGGAGCCTTTCTGAGCAGGTTTTCCTCAGCCCAGACATCCCATTCTGCTGCAGGCAAACTGCTGGTGTAAGCCCATGTGTCTGGAAGTTTATTTTCAGCATAAAATAAGTGCAGCCCTCCTGCCTACAGACTCCCTGAGCAGCTTTGGTCTTCATCCTAGTGGTCTTGGTGTGGTAGGTACAGAAAGGCAAGAGCCTGCTGGTGACTGAGCAGCATGCTGGGCAGATAGGGCTAGTATTGACTCCAGAAATAACATTGAATAATAATATACAGTATAATTATATTGAATGTGCTGGACTCCAGCATAACTGCTAGGGGACCTGTTGCTTAAATAGGACTTCTTGCCAGGTACATTAAGTCAAAAAAATGGTGATGCTGGTCTTTGCAAGAGGTGGTAGCACAAGCAAAAGAGATGTGTTTGACTTCCACATGGGGTAAATTCACAGAACGTGTAGAACAGACTTAGCATGAAGTGACTGGGGGGAAAGAGCGGCTGTGTCCCTGCTGGAGAGAGCTGTGCTTCACAAATGGGGCTAAGTCAGCAAGCATGGAGACACAAGTGTTCAGTGTAATCTGTTTGGGCTTTCAGTGGCTTCAGTAATTTTCGTTACTGAGTTCCTAAGACAACTGGGATTTAATGGACATCCTTAGTGCCTACAGGCCATTCAAATGCAAGTAGCACTTGTCTTTTCCAAACTAGGGAAGCTGCCATTGCCTTCCCCAAGGACCTGTGCTGTTCAATGGGTTTAAACAACAATCAGCAGAAGCAGTTGATGACCTGAATTGCTGAGTGCACTGTTATACAGATAGTGAAATGTCACGCTGTGCCAAGAGCTGTGGAAGGGTTTCAGCGTATTTTGGGCCTAGCTGGTAAACCGGCAGATATGATTAAGTGTTGGTAAATGTGAAATAATGCACAGGGGAGAAGGGGAAAGTGAGTTTAGTGCATATGGATGCATAATGAACCCTGAATGATGTACTATCACCGTGAGAAAGATCTTGGAGTCACTGGAAGGATTTTTTGGAGGTCTCAGCTCACAATTAGCTGTGGGCAAAAAGACAGAATAGAAATAAAAGTAGGAGAAGAGAATGGAAAACCTCTGTTGTACTACTGCTTGCATGCAAATTGCACCTCTATCAAAAATATTGCACATTGTTTGGTTTTCAAAGAGGGTATTGCAGGGCTATTAGGAGCAGAGCAGAGACTAAATAGAAGGGATGAGTGAGGGTGGGTATAGATGAGTGAGGTGATAGAGGCTTGTAAAATTGTAGATGCTGTGGAGAAGGTGAATAGGAAACGATTAATCAGTATTTCTTGTGACACAACTGGGGACACCCAATGAAATGATCTGGCAGCAGGTTTAAGACAAACAAGAGGAAGTACTTTTTCACACAGTCCACAATTAAAATTTGGAACCCATTGGAATGGGATGTTGTGGAGGCCATGAGTAAAAATGAATTCAAAAAAGGATTATACAAATTAATAGAAGATAGGTCCATCACTGGTTATTAAATACAATGGTCCAGATGTGGCTTCTAGCTCAGGAAGTCTGTAAATGGCCAGTTGCTGGAAGCTTGGAGCATGTACCATGGAATGGATTACTCAGTCTGTGACCCATTCCTTACGCTCTTATCTCCTACGCTTCCGCTGCTGGCCACTGCTAGGGACTGGACATTGGCATATGTGCACCTTAGATCTGACCTTACACGGGTAGTCTTCAGCCTCTTAGTTATGCTGGGAATAGGTACAGTGAGAAACAGCTGCCTAACACCCTTCTGTTAGGAAGCTTCAAACATCCATGTGTCCCTTTCCAGTTCTCTGTCAGTGGTCATGGACTTAGTGTCTCTATTGGGAGTCTCATTTGGTACCTTTCGCTTCAACTGAGATTACAGTCTCACTGTAATAAGCTATAATGTAGCAAATGCAAAATACCTGGTTAGATTTGTAAGCTTTTAGGGCAGAAAAAGTGCACAAGGAAGACAGAGTAGGGAGAAACAAAATCTCTTTTCTTTTCAAGTAGCTCTTTTCTAGCAGCCCTATGGAGGCTATGCTGGGGGCAGGATGAGATAGTGCGTTACAAATCCAATCCTCCCTCCCACACCCATGACTAAAGCACTACATTTTTTGCTTTTGTTGGCAGGTGAGGGGTTAAAGTCATTCATGTGGGCATGTGAAAGCCTTTCAAAGACAATCAACAGTAACACTGGACAGTAAGCATAGCAGAACTAGTCTAGAAGTAAAGGTGTGTCAGTGATAGCAGTTTCTCCAGTGCTGACAGCTGAGGTCAACCAGAAGAGAAATGTGTGTGAAATATGCAGTTTTATCTCTTTCTAAATATTTTAGTGATGTAGGATGGAGTTCTAGTGGAGGGCAGAATAGCATTTTCTTGCCAGATCTGTAGTATGAGCTTTTTCCTTTGTGTGTTACCAGAATGACACCAGGCTTTTTAATTCACCGTATCTGATTAAGAAATGCTGACCTAAAGATGAAGGAAATGTAAGGCTTGTTATCCTGCCTGTAGCTGAAACAACTCATTATAGGACTTCATGTGAAGAGACACTGAATAGACATTGCAACTGAGTCTTGGATGCCAGCAGCTATAAATACTGTTCAAGAGTGAATTTATGCTGTAGCCTATCAGTCAACATGCAGGAAATCGCAGGTTTCACTTAAGTGTTGAAAACATAATGCTCATGGACTACCATATGTATTGCAAACGTAGCTTTCTTTCCTTGGATCTGTGTCCAAAGCTGCTTCCTCTGTGAAGCTTTGAAATGTGAAGTCTGATCAACACTGACTCTTCTCAAAGCATTCAAAAAGAATTTTTAAGAAAGCTGTCACCTCTGTATGTTCCCCTTCAGAAGCGAGTGGTTATTTTCTCTAAATTTCCATCATTAAAAGAAAATGGAGATATCCAAACCTTCACAAATGCAACCTGTAAGTTGTTTAAATTAACTTAATATTTGGTACTTCAACTGACTGAAACCTGGACTTTTAAATGTATTTCAAATTAAATAATAGAGAACCGCATGTCTTATAAAACACTGATTAGGCTTTATTATTAAGCAGATCCATTTGCTCTTCCCTGTTTTTCTTACGCACCTTCTTATTGGCAGTAGATTTGGCAATGACTTGGTGACACCCAAATCATGGGTGCAATGTTAGAGACCAGGCATCCAAAGCTCCTTCTTGTTTATGTTGGCACCTGTTATAATTTAGCAGCTTCTTTTCTGCTCGCTTTTATTAATAGTGCTTGCATGGTGTGAAGCACTTTCAAAATATGATGAAAATATTCGTATTTCTGAAAAGCTTGCAACTGAGAATTTGCAGTAAGCAATGACTTTGTATGACTGCTTTTGAAGGCTGCTATACCTTTCCTCAAAGTTTCCTAGTTTGTCCTGAACCCTGTTTTGACTGCATTAGCCATTAGCAACCTTAAGATGTTGAGGTCATTATGAGAGCTTCAGGAAGCTCTCTTCCTCCCACTCCAGAAGCTGTGTAAATACTCTGAGGCTATTGCAAATGCAAGGCAAAACATGTGAGCCTACTCCCTCTGAATAAACTTAATTCAGAGGTGATTTTTATTAACTTCTTTCTTTTTTTTTTCTTCTTATTTTCTCATGTGCAATGGTCTAGTGGTATTTCCACTGTCATTTATTGCAGCTCTGTGGGTAAGTGGTAACTTCTATCAAGCAGAAGTTGTGACTTCTTGCACCTTTGGCCATGTAAAGGGAACCCATAATCTAGCTGACCATGATAGCTCCCTTATTTATCACATTTCTATGCATTCTCATAATTTGACTGAGGAAGGCCTCATAATTCCCTAATTTAAGAGGCAGTTGCATACCAACATTACAGCTGCCTTTTGACATTAGTTAACTGAGTGATGATACAAAGCTTTTTCTGGCAGCCAAGGGGATGAAATCCAGCCAGCATATCTGCTGGCATGGGGTCTCAGTCAGGCAGTCCTGCTTGCTGTGTATCTGGTGCTGCTGTGTTAATTGCTGGAATGTGACTCCTACCCACAGAGCAAGGGGAGAGCATGAACTCTGGCAAATGAAGGCTTGGCTAGCCCGCTGCAGAACCCTGGGCTGCCCCCTATTCCAAATGCTGCTCTGCTTAGGTAAGTTGCTCTGGCAACTTGAGTTGCTGCATGCCAAGAGCCCTGAGCCCTCCCTGGTGATGGCTGCATGAAGTGAGTGGTCCTTGCAGGACTCACAATGACGTTGACCTTCTGTTTCCTTTTGAAGGATTTAGTTCACCCACTTGGAAAACACTCATCAAAGGCAGAAGGTAGGGTGGTCTCTGATTCTGCACATTCAGGTTCTTAGAGGCTTTGGTGGTGCAGACATAACATATTGTGCTCAGCAGCTGCAAAAGCAGCCTCTTACTTCAGTGGTGCTGGAAACCATGTGAAGACAGCATCTGTGTTTACTTGGGGTGCTCTTTATCTGTTGAAAAAATGACCCACTTCTCTAAGGGACATTTTTAAGGGAGTACTGTTTTAAAACTTCAAAAGTGTGATTTTTAAGGTCAAGATGCATTTACCATGTTCGAAAGTTATTTGCTTATTGCTTAGATGAGAATGGATTCTGATATATTGGTAGAAACAGGTTTAATGAGAAGGGTAGGGTTTTTTGACTTATTTGTCTGAAGACAAGACATAAACATGGTTCTAGTCAGTGAATTTAAATTAAGAAAAAAGTAATCTGTATTTCTTCATGCTCTTTTGGGTTGTAAACAATTCTGAAACACATTCTACCTCTATATTTGAGCAAGGAATATCTTAGTTATCACATTGGTGAGGAGAAATAGTCAACTTGCTTTTAGTATGACACAGTCCAAAGGAAACCCAGTAATGTGGGGCACAGATAAAAACAGTCCTTGACAGATGACAGAAATCAAGGGGTGCTAGGCTTTCTGGGTACCTGTTTTCCACCACATTCCTCTGGTCCTCCCCTCTTTGAAGAGATTTATACTGCTGTTTATCAGCACTGTATATGGCAGAATGAGGCCCCACTGGGCTGGGTGTTGGAAAAACCTAGCTCCAGGAAATCATCTCTGATTTGCGGCCTTTATGGTCTTTGTGGTGAAAAGGGAAGCAGGGTGGGAAAAGGGAAAACAAAAATGGATTGAGTAGCATGATGGCTACAAGTGTTATGATGCAAGTCTTTCATGTGTTTAGCAAGAGAGAAGCTAAGGAGAAAGAAAACCAAAGCATGTGAGTTACAGAAAGGAGTGAAGGGAAATGAAATGGAACTGGGGAGGAGAGGTAAGCCCCAGATAGAAAAAGAAATGGAAAAGAGCAGACTCGGTTGCTGGTTGGTGCAGAACAGAGAGAGCTGGGGAGAGTTACCAGGGATTCAAACCAGCGGCTGGGCAGAATGTACCTCATCTGAGAGTTAGTGTGGTGCAGAGAGCCAGCAAAAGTTGCTGGGCGTGCATGATCTCTGTCACATGTCCAGGCAAAGCAGCTTCTCAGCCGGTATGTCCTACTCAGCAGTGTGTGTTCTTTATGCCAAAGTAACACAAACCAATGAGCTTAATGGAGTTATTCATAGTAATAATATAATAAATGGAGTGTATCAACAGTCCTGTATAAAATGAATTGTGTAAACTATGGAGAGTGCTTGGCCACCAGGCTGCTGGGAACCATGGTCTCCCAGCTCCTAGAGGTGTCATTAATGGTATTTGTGTGGCTGACCAGGAGCGAACCATGAAAGTGAATGCATTGTCAGTTGCTGTGAGAGTCTGGCACCAGGTAGAGCCATTCTCAGTGCAGGTGTGGTACCACTGCAATTACAATGGGGCAGATGGCCATGGAAATGGAGATTATTCAGAACTAAAAGCAGTCTTTGAAAGACAAAATTTTGCCTGAATCTCTAGGCCTACAAGCAGGGATAAATCTTTGGTTTTTTTCCAAGACATCAAATCTGCTCTCAGATTTTGCTAAATACATCTTTGCTTGGTGTATCAGCTTCTCTCATCACCTATTGCTCACAGGGTCAGGGTGAAGCAGATGCATTTGTGGCATCTAGGTAGACAGTCTCAAGGAAATAGTGGGTGCATACACACCTCAAAGACCTATTATCAAGGCTGCCTGGGGCTGCTTTTCTGTCCATCTTTAGGGAAACTGGAAATGAGATTCATGTAGCAAGTGCTGCATTTTGGGATGGGGCTATTAGTGGTCTGTGCAAGATGGAATTCATCTACAAAAACAAACAGTGGAGACACACCTTTCCGCTTCAGCCAAACCCAACACTGTCTGTGGCTCCACATGTTGGTGACTGCAGAGTATAAGAGACTTCAGTTACTTGTCCTGGTCTTTTTGCTGACCAAGCAGGGCACAGAGAAACTGTCTCAGGGAGCTGATTCAGCCAAAAAATAACTTGCCAGAAAAGAAGTCTTGGGAATTACGGAGCTGGAGAAGAGTAGATGTGGTTAAGAGATGGAGCTACACTAGGTCAGCATTTCCTCCAAAGCAAGGCACAGGGAAACCCAGGCGTTAATATGCAGCCTTAGAGGCAGGTGCTGAGACTTACACCAGTGACTGTGCTTGTGAACACAAGTGACAGACAGTACTGGCCAAGCAAGGAAGCTTTCATTGTTGTGACAGCCCCAGAGGACTGAACTTTAAAAATCACATGCCTGCTGCATTTCTTTCCTCTGCAAAGCCACATCCATTTGATTAAGAGAACTCCAAACAGTGCTCCTGGTCTAGAAGCTTTGGAGTAATTTCTTCTTTTTGTCTTTTTACCAGCCTATTTCAGTTGAGATTGAGCTGGCTGGAAGTTAAACAAAAGCTGAGACCTTAGAGCTGCAACACAGTTGTGGGTTTAGCAGCTTAAATTTTCTAATGAGTGCAGCCAGCTCTGTCTGACTTGGGGTCTAAACTGACTCTGGGCATCGAAACTCCACAGTGTTTGTTTTTGCAGTGCTGGTCTGAGAAGTCTAGTCCCACTTATGGTGCTAGCCACTGCAGTCCCATTTGTTTGAGAGAATTCATGACAATGGACATGCCCTCTCTACCCACTCTCCCACTCTCTGAAGGCTCCACAGTTTAACCCTCTGGAGAAACTAGTAGAAACCAACTTACACATACTTTGTAATACAGAAGGATTTCTAGGAGGCCCTTTACTTTTAGACATGGATGGATCTCTGCAAAGTAAGACTATCCTTGCGTAGACTGATACTCAAATTTACTCGCAGCGACTCATAATTCTGTTGGAGAAAAAAAGTAGTTTGGAGGAGAAGACTGAGGCTTTTCCCTCCTCCTGTTCCTTCTCCATCCCATGTTCAGACTGTGCAGTGTTGTCACTTTCTTGCAGCCTGTGGCTGGTAGATTTCATTTTCAGAGAGTTCAGCTGCTCCTTGGGATGGTCAAGTGCTTCACAGCCAGGTATAGCAAGATGCTGTTTCCAGTCTAATGACCTGCTTGAACATGACTTGGTGATAAGGCAGGAGCATGCCCATAACACATAATACTTGGAATAGGTCACTGCTGAGATATTTTTCTGTGCTTTTATTAAAGTGGCTGATGTCCTCAGTTTGAACTGTCTGGTTCTAGCAATAAAATTCAGCAGCTGTGAAGTCTATCAGGTGCTGAGGGACCTTTAAGCATAGGTTAAGCCTGATGTCTTTAGGTCTGAGATGCTCAGCTTCAGAGACTTCATGCTATAAAACTTCATTTGTTGGAAAATTTAAGCTGCTAAATCCACAAATATGTTCCAGTTTTAAAGTCTCAGCTTCAGCATTTGTTTAGCTTTCAGCCATCTTGCTCCAACTGAAATTGGCTGATATAAGTTTAAAACAACACAAACAAATGACATCAGAGCTTCTACACCACGTCCTCGAAGCCATGGGGCTGCCTATCTATGACACAGGATAGTTTAGGAGATTAGCTAATAACAGGTTCTAAATATTTTGAGTTCTTCAGATGAAAATACATGTGTATGCCTGTATGTTGTTCCTACAGATGTTGCTTACTTGGGTTAGATCTTCCCTCTCACCTTCATGCACATGGTAAAGAGGAGGTCTGTGTGTAAAAGAGCCTTGGACAGGAGAACTGAAGGAGCCCTTTGGCCATTCCCTGATATTTCTGAGGAACTGAGCTGATAAATGCAGAAGATGCTTGAACTAACTTGAAGTCTTGGGCTCAGAGCAGACACAGAGGGAGAAAAGTGCCTGAAAAACTGCTCAGCTTACAAGAAACTATTTATTTTTTTTTTGGTCACCTGGTACTACAGAAAGGGATCAGACATCCTCTGCTCTGAGCAACTTTTCTTAGTAACACTATCTGCTCTCCCTATGGCAGCTCGACCATTTGTCACTGGATCAGATTCTTGCTAGGCAGCTGTTCTCATCTTGTATAACAGTGACCCAACATATCTGAGCTATGCGCTGTATTGAAGAACAGATTTCACTTGATAGTTTGAAAATAGCCATGTCATTTTCTATTTCTTTTCCCATTGCTTTATTATCTTTGTTCCTGGGGCTGCCAGGACAGTGAGAGTCCCAGACCCAAGCTAGCATGGACAGGTTAAACTAATTGTTTGCTTCGTGGTTGCACATAGAACTGTAATAGCCCTTAGCTGGGTTTAAGAAAGCAAAGGTGTGCAATTCTGTGGCAGCTCCACCTCAGTCAGTGATGAGGGAATTCTTCTCCCTAATTTACAATAGCGAGAGCAAACGTTCCCTCCCACAGAGTTGCAACACAAGATGTGAACTGGCCTAGCTAACTCCTGCATTTCATTTGGCCTCTGCTTTGTGCCAATCCAGAACCTGAGGAGCAGAAAAACAAGCAACTGGTGTGAATGTTATTAGAGGTGCTAGGCTGGCCTTTGTAGGTATCTTCTTTAACAATCTCAGTTCTTATCAGAACTGAGTTCTTACCGGGAGCGTGGACACACCATGAAGAAATGCCAGGAAGACCTTATGTCTAAACTGACAGTGCTTGCAATGCAATTTAAATGGTCTTTTTTGGTATATTTCTGCTGTTACTCCTGTCTCTCTGGGTTGAAGAAAATGGTTGTTGCTTCACAGGGATTGATAAACCATATTAACAAGCTTTCTGGTTTTTTCCTTATACTATATGTCAGCAAACTTGTGACCCTTCATGACTGCAAGTGTCTGGGTGGAAACTGCTACTGTTCTAAAGCAAGGGGCTGCTTGGTAAAGACACTAACATCTAAGATCTAAGTGTACTGGAGTGAACAGGTATCTTTAACTTGCTCATTGTTGACCAAGATCCAGGCATAAACCTGGAAAATGTGTGTGTGTATATATACAGTGGTGTGTTATACACATATATTTACATAGGTGTACAAGCACACATACAGTGTTTATTTCAGCCTGCATAGTGTTATGTGACAATAGGCAGTGAACAAAGACCGATGGTGTAAATAAATGGAACTGCTCATGTGAAAAATTTAAGCTACCTTGCAAGAAATGCAGCCAAGTGTATGTTGATGGAAGGCCAGAAGGAAGCACTGCAACAGTGCTGCCTGTCTGCTTGCATAATGCAGGTCATGAGACTTGTCACAACAGCAACAGACACCTTCTGACTCTGGTTTAGATGCAGTTGCTGAAGGAAAATCTACTTTGTCTCTTGGTATGTTGTCCCAGTGCTGCCAAAAGTGAATCTGATTCAGAGTTAGGTTAGTGGGTTCTCTCCTTCCTGACTTCAAAGCTCTACAAAAGGAGTGTTTACATTGCAGCATGTATCCCTCCACCCCAGATTCTCTCTCTGGTCAGTGAAAAGATGCAGGCACTTTTGGGGTATGATGTATCTCATCCGAAGTTATACATCTAGAATGGGCACCGATGAACTGTATCCCTTAAGATGTTAGGTGGGAAGGTCGGAAACTAGGCTATAGAATGGGAACAATGATTTCAAGAAGAGTTGTGGTTCATCTACAGATCCATAAAGGTGAATACTTTTGACAAAAATTTAAGCCATGTATGGACTTTTTGTGTTATTAAAGCCTAAGTTAGTGATTCCTAAATTGAAGTTTATGGATCCTAATGATCTCTGAGGCCATGGTGAGTACCCTTTGTATTTCACTGGCACGTCAGATTCACCAGCAGCAGTATGATGTCTTGTCTTATATGTGAAGATGCTATGATGCCGATGTGTGTGCTGGAAGTAGTCCGCCCTCTTCAGCCCCTTTGAACACTAACCCTTCACTCTGTGGCACAATCTCCAGTTGTGCAGGAAATCACATTACTTTCTTCTCTGACATACCTCTCAGCCCATCAGAAATGATGGACTCTGCTACTGCCCTCCTCGTGGTTCTGAAATGGTTTGAAATGGTTCGTGGGGAAAAATGCCCAGGGAACTAGGTGTGTGGAATTGCTGTTTGGTGGTTGTCCTAGGACCTGGGCATGAGCTCTTGAGAGGAGTGAGCTGAGCATCCTTAGCTGTTTGCAGCCCAGAGGCTTCTGCAAAACAGGACTAATTATTACAAGAGCAGTCACCTAGAGGCACTGAAAAGCATTGCTGTTTTCACTGGGTGTGGACAAGATACACTGCTAGATTTTTGGAGACATAATTAAGAGGCCATTTACAATGTAAACAGCCCCAGCAGAGCTGGCAAAGTCACTGCTACAAGCTAGATAGTAAAAGTCAACCCAGCTTATGTTAGCCCACTGACCACATTAGTTTATTGTTTTGAAGTTTA
Source organism: Psittacus erithacus (assembly GCA_009867235.2). Taxonomy (NCBI): domain Eukaryota; kingdom Metazoa; phylum Chordata; class Aves; order Psittaciformes; family Psittacidae; genus Psittacus; species Psittacus erithacus. The sequence continues at coordinate 28,193 of WYDI02023626.1, read as the reverse complement.
ATCCTTTGCAAAGAGTTTAATGCTGTTGCTGATATTGTCTTTTTAGTTGTGCCTTTGGTTGTGAGGGTGTAGTAGGCTAAAAGGATTTTGGAGATAAAGGAATAAACCTATAGACATGTCTGACTGGTTGATCTTGGAGGCAGCACAACTATCTAAGTGAAAAATATCCTTCTAAGGATATTTTATGATGGAAATTAAGTTGTTAGTGGGAGGAAATGGGTATTATCCAGTGGAAGCTATTGCCAAGGTCCTTCCATTATTCACAGAATCAACATATTCCTACCTCTAGGGAGAGGCACTCCACCAAGTAGGGTTATAATCCAGGAGCTACTGGCAACAATAGGAAAGTCAGAAATGTCAAGAAAGTGTAGAGGGAATGGAGTATTTGCTTTTCAGGATAGGTGTTTTTGAACAGGTCAGGTGCTATCTGTAGGAGGCTCCAGGCATGTCTCTGCTGGCAGGATCCAAAGCTCATGTCATCCTGAACACCTACACAGCAGGGTGCTCTTGCCAGGTGGGGACTTCCAGTTTGGAAGGAAGCCACTGAAGTTGGACCTTTGTTGTGTGCATGAGTCAAGTGGACCATTCTCATAGTTTGGCAGAAGATCGAGGGCTAGCAGGGAGAACCTACTGGTTTGGGATAAGGACTTACACCATCTGGATCAATTCTAACTCAAGATGGATGGTGCTGATTGCCACAGCGACATCCCAAAGCAGCAGATTTTAGATCTGATGGGGGAATGATGGAAAAAGCGAACCAGACTATGGAAAAAGTCGTTCAGGGGTTCCAAGAATCTGCTTTGAAGAGCGATTTGGTGTCCGGCGGCTAATACTTTGAAAGTCTACTTACACTCAAAACAGAGGCTTAAGACCACCTTGACGCTGATTTTCAATCAAAGTAGCAGCTAATAGCTCATATTGGGAGAGGGAAATGCAAAAAAAAAAATAAATATCTAAAAGACACAGACCCTTCAGAAACTGAGGGCTTGCTAGTGCACATGCTGCTCTACTGTGAATTTTATGTCTGCCAGAAGATCAGAACAGGAAGCAAGGCTTTGAGAGCTTTTGTCAGAAAACCTCAAAGCTTTTGATGGTATTATAAATGTCAAGTATATTTTAAAAAGCAGGAAAGTACCAGTCTCTGTTCCGTACAAGACAATAGAGACTTTATAGTATTACAGGAAGCTGCATGTGAGAATTACAGAGAAGTTAAGGTCTGTGGTATTAATGCACTGTAATAACTGAGCTCTCAACACATTCAATTTATCCCTCTGTCAGTAAATTCCCAAGCACATGCAGTATCACAGTGGTTGAACTGTGAAGTGTAGACTTGTCATTTAAAAAGCACTTAAAAAGAATTGTTCCCCAAGTTCCAGTCCTCCTAAATGAAAAGGTTAAAATAAAGCCATCAAACCCAAGCTCTTATGCTTGATTGCATGTCAGATAAGTTTGGCGGTACAAAGCATTGTCTTTAGTTGCTGATCTTGAAAAAATGAGAGAAACAGCCATGTAAGGAGCGCAAAGAACGGAAAGGTAGGCTATTTCTGGGCCCTGCACCAGAGGTGAGCTGGTAATTGTTTATATCTCAAAGATGTTTCAAATAAGCAGGGAAGTAAAAACTTCTGCCTCAGACCTGGATATGGGCTGAGGCAGAACATATGAAGCTAAGATTACAGTATATTTGGACACACTGTAGGAAGCTCAGAATAAGAAGTGACCCTGAAAATACTTCAGCAATCTGCCACTCCTTTGCTGCTGGCCTTGTATCAGCCATCTATGATTCTGTCTTGGATGAACTGAAGCAGAACCTATTATAATCCACCCAAAACTAAATTGTCTGTAGATAATTGGACAGTGGAGAAACTGAATTATAAAGTACAAATGTATCCATGGAAGAATACAACAAACACATTAAGGAGTCCTGAACGAGTGCTCTATCTACCCTATTCAGCATCATTTAAGAGTGTTTTTTTTGTTCTTCATTTCTTACCATAGATTGTTGGGAAGATTTCAGAGCTGATAATATACATGGCCTGAAAGCGCTATGTTATACCCTTCAGAATCTTTTTCTGTTGTATACCAGATGGCCAATGTTGACTGTGCATAAAGATGGATATGTGAAATTAAAAAAAATTCAAGTTGCCTGTGTAAGCTGAGAGAGAGACAGAATAACAAGTGGTATGAACTACCAGAGCCCACTGGGGCTTTATTTTGTTGCTGTGAAATGTTTATCCAGTCTAATGAGTAGTAGGGGGAGAAAGTAACCTGGAAGCTTAAGGAGCATCTTGCCATTCTAAAACCATTTATTTATGGTCTCAGGAAGAAAACCCCCTTTGTCACCTTTTTCAAGTATTGTCCTTTTGCACTAGCCTTGCTAGAACATGCCAGATCTCCCAGTCCAGCAAATATGAGAACAGTAGATGTGGTGAGGATAAAATTTCCTGAATCACTGGTGAGCACATTGCTGGGTTGTTGCTTACAGCTGCCTTGTGCTCTCACCACAGGAATAAACGCCAGTCTGCACGGCAGGCTGCAGCATGGCTCAGAACCCCCAGCGCTCCTTTTCCTTGTGTAACGATTGCTTCTGGCTACTGACTTTTTTTTGCTCATATCTCATTTTGGAAAACAGTCATGTGGGATGTCTTCTTGATGGACTCAGTTACCTGCTCTGCTCTTCCTTCTTGGGTGCTTGTGTCCCTCACCCCCCTTGGTGACCAAAACAATGCCCAAAAAGGGACTTGCCAGCCTCTTCTGACAGCTCTCTTGGAGCCTGCTTGTCTCTGTCTGCGTTTGTAGTAGTTTATAGTAGCAATCTTCCCAGGTCTAACCCAAAGTCTACTGCAGCCAGTGTCAAGCTTGTAAGCTAGACCGAAGCATGTACATGACAGATCAGGGCCCAGGACTGAACATCTATGTATCAGAGGGAGGTGCTTGCAGGTCAGTAAGGATGGGATGCTGCAAGAGAATCAATAGAAAGGGTTGTTTAGATTGGTATGAATTCATATTCACTTCCCAGCTGACACCAGTAGGACTTGATGGTGTGCTCATGTGTAAGTGCTTCTGTGAACTGTGTCTTTTGTTGATAGGGAAGGAAGAGCAGAATGTAGGAATAAAAAAAGGCATAATTTTCAGAAACTATTTTTAAGCATTATAAAACTAGCTTTTTAAGTCCAAGAAGCTAAACTTCACAGAGATAGTTTGATGATTTACACTTGTGGATTGAGATTTATCATGTCAGCAACTTGCACTTGGGTAGTATTACTTTCTTGACTGTCCTGAGTCTTTAGGTTTTATTAGTCAGATCAGATTCCTAGTGTCTGGATTGGGATTCGTGTAGACAAAGAATGAGGAAGATTGAAGTCTGTGTAATCATTATTATCTCAGCCCTGTTTTCGTGCTTCAGAGGTCATAAAATTCATCCTTTGCTGAAGATATTATTTTTCACGCACTAAAAGGTAAGATTAAAGTAGGTTTTCTTTTTTGGTCCTGGACTTAAAAAAAGACTTCAGGAAGTATATTTCCCTTTCTCAAAACAAAAACATGAGGTAGTTGAAATGCAGGGAATCATTTTCATAAGTTCATTTCCCACTGCAACACAAACAATTGTACTTTGGAGCTCCCCAGATCACAGAGGTTTTGATAATGTTAGAGATATGATCAAGATCCAGTCACCCCTGAGTTAAAAGGATGCAAACTTTGTCTAGCAAACATAGCATTTCCATAGGAGATTTGAATTGGTTTGCTTTTGTAGTGCTGTTGCAAAACAGGCACACAGAACCACCTCACAAGCAAAACAGAGGCATCAGAAAGACAATATACCTTCCTTCCTGAGGCAGATATTTCAGGAGTTCGGGAAACACAGCTTCCTGTGTTCTCACACGGATTTGGGTAATGAAACTCTTGACTGATTCAGAAAGAACAGAGCATTACACAGTTGCTTGAAAATATTACGATGTCATTGTACAATGTGCTACAGCATTAAACTGCCAGATGTAGTGAAATCTTCTGTGTTCATGTCCTAGAAAACAATCAACCTCGAGGCTGTGACTGGTCTTTCCACAATGTGCTCAGGCTGGGATGGGAGGAGCTGCACAGGAGTGGCAGATGGGGGGGGAAACGTGTAGCAATAATGAACTAAACTGATTAGAAATGGCTGGTTCATTTCTATTGTTTTAAAGACGTGATTATAGGTGGAGCTGGTAGCTTTGATTATCATTAAAGTTATATGATACCTGGCAGCTCAGTATTCTTTTTTTAATTATTACTCACATTCTCGAGGCTGAACTATGTAGGCTGAAATTTTCAGCACAGTGTGCTGCCATAAGGTAAGTGTAATAAAATAGAATGGCTTTTTTCTCTGTCCAAAGGAGAGTTCAAGATAAAGTCAAACTTTGAAAAAAATTAACATAATTTTAGTGATTTTTCTGGGGTTTTTTTAATGCTCTTATTTCTATGCTTTGTAGCAGAGATTAAAAATACAGTAGGAAACGGTTGCTTTTCTATTGAAGATGGCTTTTTTGAAGCTCTCTGAAAATCTCTCTTGATCAAGTAATAAGGCACTGTTGGAAGTGTGAAATCTGCGTTTTGCACAAATTTGGGCTGGAAACTTGCAAGTCTTTGTAGAGTTCAACTCTCCTGAAGATATTTTCATCATTGACCATCTTCCAGCCCTGGCAGTGTCCTCGTGTGCATGCTCCGTCCCTGCATAGCATCTGCATTTATGGTGGCCTAGAAAGCATCTTGTGCAGTGGTGCCTGGAACTACTGTGGGCTGAGCTGGGAGTGGGGCTGGAAGTGAGAATGGGGTGGAGAGCAGCTCTTCTGTTCAGGATATTTTCCTGGTACTCCAGTAGCATGGAGGAGAAAGCTATCTTATCTAAATACGGGGGGTGTGTGTGTGTGTGTGTGTAAAATAGAGGATCTCAGCAGGTAAAGGTGACAAGAAAGAAGAGAAACGCTGTTGGGAGGTTGAACAGAGCAAAATTCAGTTTAGGTGTATGAAGGATTCAGAAAAGAGGGAGGTGGATGGAAAGGCAGCTGGGGTGAGAAAGAGGAGATAGGGACTGACCAAGCAAGGAAAACTGGAAATGGTAAAAGGAAGGAGATGGTCTGGAATATAGACTAGGACCATGTAGCTTGAGCCAGCATTAATGAAGGTAGATAGAGACAAAGGCATTTTGAAAGGGTTTGGAGGAAATATTGGCCAATCTATTCACACGCACCTTCAAATCCAGAATTCCTGATTTTTTCAGCTCTCTTGTTACTGGCAGGTGATTTCTGTGCTATCTAGTCTGCATTGTTTCCACTCAGTCACAGTCCTTTTAAACCAGGCTATACTGCTTGAAAGAAAAGAAAGTTCTACAAAATTTCAGCCTTCCACTACCTTGAATCGTAAATGATAAAGACGTTACCTGAAAGCTCATGGTGTGTAATTCTCTACCCAGCGTACGCTATATTATACAGATAGATGGGTCCATCTCCAAATTTCTTTCAGTCCAAAAGCAAGATGAAGTGAGAAGCTAATGCAATAAAAAGGATGAGAAAAGTACATGGCAGCCATGGCTACACACATGGCGATGGCAGATGTTGCACAGGCCAAGTCTGGTTTTTATGCAAAAAGAGACAAGCAACTATTTTTTTTTTCCCCCTTCCCCCCTGAGTTTCTGTAAACTTTTTTATGCCTATGAGTCAGAGCTGGAAGCAGCAAAGCACGCTCACAGGATAACCATGAGTCTTGGAGTCAGAGCAGAACTTTAAACTTGATGTTTGAGGTCTATTTGGCCCTGGTGCATTAGAAATATTCATTGTCCAAGCTTGGATGTGTTCTTCCCCATGCGAATGAGGACAAGGGCGAAAGCCTTTTCTCTTCAAACAGGAGACTGGCCTGGGAAATGTTAGGTCCTTCTCAGGGTCCTGGTGAAAGACCCACTAAAGCAGGCATGCTGTACTGCTTCTACTTCAAAATAACCACCTTTTTTTCTTCCAAGCATGTGAGAACATGGAGAACCACCGCCACTCATGCTCATGTAGATTTGGCAGCATGATCTCTGAACACCTGATGGTTTCTCAGTGCAAGATGGCAATATTGCAGTGATTTGGGAAAAGAGCAGAAAAGGCAGGCTTTGGCTGCAAATGAATTCCTAGACCTCTTGAAATATTTTCATTACTGCTGATACGTCTATGGAAAAGAAATGGGAATTTTTGTCTTTCACCTGATTAGTGTCAGAGCTTTGCTGGAAAGCAGAACACAATACCACTGTTATCAAGAGACTTGAGTTCATATTCATTTGAAATACTTGATGTGCGTGGTGCTGAGCAGTACTGAGCAAGCACTGCATCAGTGGCACTGCTTGTTGGGCTTGCCCATTGCCTCTCAGCATCAGGCCTGAAACAGGTTTTGGATAAACAATTTGACCTGTCTTTGAGGACATTACCACGCCATGTTTCCACCTGAACAGAAACAAGACCTTGCTGAAAACCAGCTATTGAATTTGGGTTTATGGCAAAATCATGGGACTTTAAAGCAATTATAATCAAAAGATTGCCTCTGAACAAGCCAGCTGAGGTAAGATAAGGCTGCACCAGTGATTTGCTGATGGGAATGTGAGTCTACAGAGGATGGGATACCTCTAATTTTAATGGGGGTTCCTGCTATCTAATTCTGCTGTAAAATTAGGGTCCCTGTTTAATTTTATTTCTCCCATTTCCTTTTTCTCAGTTCAACAGAATTAGAACCAATGTGTAAAGTGCTTATATTACTAGGAACAACAGTAGGAAACCCTTTGTTAACCTTAATTTCCCATCTAATATTTCTCTCCAGCGTCAGCCAGTCTCCAAGGAGATAGGGTTGTTGACAATAACTCCAAATTGCTATGTAACTGTCAGATTGTGCAGCTTCTAAAGAGCAGTTTGTTAATTTTGCCCCTGCTCATTTGTTGGTGCTTTTTTTCTTTTCCCCAGAGATCATGCAGTATCCAGAACTTTTTGCATCTCTTAATTCACAAACCTGAGTTTCCTACCTAAGAAACAGTGTATTTCTATCAAGGACTAAATCTAGCAGCTTGCTGATATCTTATTGTAAAGCACTGAGAATCCTGCACTTTTTAGGAAGTCAAGGGAAGGTGAGAGCACTCAGTCCCACAGGACTTAGAAAGTTAGTTGCATGATTCAGATTTTGTCTGTTAAGATGGGGCTGTTGGTGACTTTCATTCTCCTGGCAGGATGGAGTGTCAAGACTTTGAAACTTGGGTATTTATTTTTCATTCAAGAATGGTGAGAAGGTGGTCTGCTCATACCCACTGCTGACGTATGAAAGAGAAGCAGAGGCCCAAAATAAGAACAAGTCTTATCTGTGTCAGAAGAGCTTTTCTACCTCTTGGAAATGTGGCAGGTGAAAGAGGAGCAAAGCACAGGTCTAAATTGCCATTCAAGTTCCGTCCAACTCCATGAAAAGAACGTACAGGGAGCTCCATTTTATGTGAATTAAAAGAGTCAGGGTCAGCATTTTGGTATTTTAGCTGCTCTCAGCCATTCATTAGATTTATGAAGGCTGGAAAATTCAAATGTAGGTTCTGGAACATCAACATACTCTTGACAAGGAGAAATAAAATACACAAGAATGTGAAAAGAAAAAGATGCAAGGTAAGGATCAAAACAAGGTTGACATATTCCTTTGCTTCAGTACTGAAGGAAAAAAAGTGAGGCAATTCATAGAGTGACTCAGAGCAGTAATGATTAGTGAAAGAAATAATTAGTTTATGATTAGCCTTTTTTTCCTGTGTATTCTCATGTTTGGGTAAAGCATATTGTTCTTATAAATGTTGAGCGGACATTTATCACATCCTCTGTCATAACTATTAGTGACAAGTCAAGTCTGAATGAAAACAAATGGAAGAAGTAAGTGTTTATCTCACTATGAATTCTTTCTGATAATGTCTCATGAAATTCTTTCCACCTTCTACTTCTGGGAACTGAAAGAACATTTTGGCTCTGGTGTATTACCATCGTTAATTTAAAAAAGTATCCCCTTTATTTCCTCTAACAGTAGAAGAAAGAGGCCAATTTCATTCCCAGGAACTTTTCACTTCTATTGTTTTCATACATTTTTAAAATGGGAATTGCACTTTTTTGAGTTGTACAATGTACCCATTTAGTCCTTCTGACCCGATTATGATACCCCTAGAAGTCTTTCCCAAGTTTTAGATTGGAAGAGTTAAGCCTGGGTGAGTTTCATCCCAGTATGAGCTGGTTTTCCAGAAGAGGAAAAGTAAGAGAAGAGCTAGGATTTCATCTGATGGGTACTCAACTTAGGAGGTGTGGGACCATATTTTGAGGAGTACTCTAGTGCCCTAAAAGGTGAGAAGAGATGAAGCCTCTGGCACTACTGTCATTGACAGCCTTTCCTATTAGTGGTGGATTGATGTTGGGAGTAGTACTGGCTATCAGCAGAGGAAGGAAACAAAGCTGTTCAACGGAGAATGGGGTTAATGCAATTACCATGAGTTTACTCCAACAAAGAGGCTAGACTGGGCTAAGACGAAGGATCCTGAGCTGGTACTTTATTTTGAAGCCAGCTGGCCCTGAGGCAACCCATCTCACAGGAAAGGGCTCCAAAATTGTATGAAAGAAAACCTTCATTTTTCTTAATGCTTAGATAACATGCTCAAAGGATTTTATTTAACTTTTTTTTTTTTTTAATACTCTTAGATGTTTTTCATTAGGTACAGGCTAAATCAACGTTTCCCATGGATTTAAGAAATACACTACACAAGCACAAGGTAGCGTGTCTGTTAATGACTCATGGACTTGGATGCTTTTTGTGCTGTTGTGTGAGAACCACTGGAAAATATTATATGGATCACTAGGACACTGTAAGTGTCTGACTGAGGGATATTAGGTCAGTTCAAACTGATCGTGTGAGTCCTCATGGGCTTTCACTGCCTCTTCATTGCAGGACTGCTCTCCAGAATATGCTGATTGGACTGGGAGAATGCAGAGACAGGGGAGAAGAAGCAATCTCAGAGGAACAGGTTATGGTTTGGGCAACAAATAGCAAGCTGTTAAAGGCAGCCTGCTTTGAAGGGGAAGGACAATTTCACAGGCAGGCTTAAGAAAGCTGCATTTCACCTACAAAATGTACTAAAAGTTGTTTTATTTTTATCTGCTTTGAAATCTACCGATCAACAAGAAACAAATAACCAAATCAACACATTTCTGTGGTGATTGCTCTAAAGCCAAGACCCTTAAACTCTGTGCAGTTCTAAAAGTCTCAGGAGCTTGGTTTGAGCTTCTAAAAGTTGAGTGCACCAATGGTAAAGAAAGGTATCTTTTCTCCTTAGCATGTTAAGAAACATCCTTGATGTCCTTGTAGGCTAGCAATATCGACATCTGGATGCCTTGTTATAGGGTGGGGTTGTTGAGACATGGAGATAAAAAGAGTTGGGAGCCTGAGTGTACAGTCTGAAACTTCAGAGAAATCACTGCAGGCCTGTTACTTAGATGGCAGTTAGAGCAGGTTAGATAGAGATTACACACCCAGAGCATGAGCATAAAATACGAGTCCTGTTCAGCACAGTAGGCTGTTGTGTAGCAGCAGTGTCAGGTAGGTCAGAGAGTATGCAGGTGATCGTGGTTTGGCTCTATAACACGGCTGTGGTAGAAAGAGCCACCTCTGGAACTTGGTTGCTTGTCTTTGCCTTGGGACCTCTGTATAACCCCATCATTCTCTGTTTTGGAGGGGGCCAGAGACTCCTCTCCCTGCATTCATTTGCTCCCATATTCAGTGCCTTCAAGGTATATTTATGCGACTGGTCATGCAGCTTTGCCAAGCCAAGTGCAGGACCTGTCTTTGGCCCATACAGAAACTCAGGACACCCCTGGATGCTGGTGTGGAAAAGAAGACCTCCAGGCTGTCAGAGAGGTGACAGCCATACTCCCAAGCAAATACATGTACCTGGGTATGAACCTTTCGTCTTTAGAAGCCAGCTGCTACTAAGTTTGCTTCATTTTTGAGAAGCTTCCTCAGCAGATGAATTGGGAAAGGAAAGAAAAATCTTCTAGTATTAGGCCACAACCACTCTGGAAAAAATAGTAAAGAGAGAACTAATTGATGGTGAACTATGTGAGGGTGAAATCAAAGGAGCAAAGAATTTGGCCGCAGCAACAAATAATCCTGGGTAAGTCTGTGGCATTGCATCAGTTTGAAATGGACAGATCCATGTTTGAGATAATGTATTATATAACGTCCTTCAATCAAACAACTTTCCTGAGATGAATGAACTGAGATTATTTTAAAGTCACACTCTTTAGTTTTCCAGTCCTCACAGAGCTGAAAATACAGTAAAAAGTAGTTCTTTCTTTTTTTTTCATGCAGTATTTCAATATTTCCCTCCTGGTCTGAGCAGAGGAAGCAGAGAAGAATGGGAAAATAAATAAAATCAAGCAATTTTTTTCTGGAGGATCAAAAGAGTTTAATTTGAGTTTCTGGGCAGAAGTTTCAATTGCTTATTTTATATGAGTTTATTTTCCTTCCACCCTGGCTCTGAACTCTGTGTACTTTCAAGATAACATTGTTGAAAATCTCATGAAATTTACACGTAAACTGTCTTAAATGAAAGGGAATATTTAAATTTGGAGATTGTTGTAAAGTGTCATGATCTAATTACAATAGCATTTTTCGAAGGATAACAACTGTCAAAAGAAATAGACTGGATGTTATGGAAAATAAAAGTGGGGCCAAGAATCTAAAGCTAGCCAGCAAAATTAAACATTGAGGCTTTTCCTTTGGAAGGTTTTAAATCAATTTAGTGTTGGTGAAAAGCGCCAGATTCATAGCAGAGGAAAATGATGCCTTTTATTTATTTACAGGCCAGGCTGGCATGTGCCCGTGACAGCATCTCTTCTTTAGACTGTCGCTGTACTTGGACACTCAGCTGAACTGACCACCAGGAAAAGCAGCTGAAAAGTACTTCTGTCTCTCTTCCCTTCTGTCCTTTGAGCTTGCCAGCACCCTGACTACGCTTTACTTTTGAAAGTGGTTTTGGTCACGTGCATCTATCCATCAAGAGCTAAGCTGAGACAAACGACTCCTTGCATTCAAATCCAGGAACAGCTGTTAGTTAAAAAGAAATCTCAACTTTAAAAAAATCTTTTCTTTGCATGCAAATTTGAGTGCCTGTGGATCAAGGGATGAGCTGGGGACAGGGTTTCTTTTTATGGAAGACACAGTTCACACCTACATTTATTCATGATGTATTTTCACTGTGCTTTGGGAATAGTGGGCAAAGAGACCCTCCACAAATATTATATGCCCTCTGGTGAGGCAACATGGTGAGGAGGCTAGTGAAAGAAAGTGATGGTTTTCAAACTGCTTGTGAAGAGTATGGATTTTTAACAGCAATAAGGGCATCTTTTCTCAGTTATACAGAGCAGCTTTCTTTCAGGGCTGAGCCTTCAGAATTGGCTGATGCTGTAAGATCTGCAAGCTTTGTACAGTCCCTGTGGGACTCCTTGTGGGAGTCCTCAGGTGGTAAGTTAAGTTGGAAGCTCAGGGACTTTTCCATAAGATATATTTTTTTCAGGAGGTTTTACCTCCTACTGAATGCAGAACTGGGCTAAACAAGGGAATTTTTGTTGGATGTTCAGTGAAAACAGAGTCCTTTTGTAGGGCACCAGTTTCGGTGGTGGGGTTCAGTTGCGTGGTGAGGAACACCTGGCTACTTGGAAGCTTCTTTAAAGTCCATCTCCTCTCTGAAACACAGTTCAAAGCATCCTATGGCTCATGGAGAAGGCGTTAAGGTATCAAGCACGTCTCATTTTGAGGGAGATTCCCCAGCCTTATAGGCTCAGACTCTACATTCTTGACTCATAAGAAATCAAACAAGATATGTTTAATACCTTAATATGCCATATGGAGAATTGCATGCTGTGGAGGAGAAAAAGGCAGTGCCTGCCTGCAGCTGCAGATGACGCAGCTTTGAATCACCAGGACTAATGGGATCCACTGAGTAACTGGGTGTTTCCAGAAGGCAGCCCCTTGCCAAGGAGGTGAGGGAAGGGAAGGTGCCTGTCAGGATTTTGTCTCTCTCTCTGGCATGTGGTACCACAGGTGCTGTAAAATTTGGCCTGGGGTAAGGCAGGGAAGTTGCTTGGAGCCAGTCTTGTGGCTGGGAGTCCAGGGCTTGGATATTAAAACAAAGGCTGAAAAGGAAATCGTGATCTAGTTTGAAAATGCAACACAATAAGGCATTGCGAATTAAAACTGGAGGGGAAACTGGTGCTCGGAGGGCTGTTCTTAAACGTCAAAAATCAAATTCCTAGGGAAGGGACAAAAATAAACAGGAGGGTGATTGAGGTCCAGGACCTGTTGTGGCCTTGGTGTGGATCAGGGAAGAGAAGTCAGGTTTTGTGCTGCCTGCTGTAACTGGTGGTGGAGGGATCCCTGCTCCCTGGGGCTGCAGCTCCTTCCCAGGAGTTTTTGTATTGCAGCAACCCTGGCAAACTCCTGTGACTCGCAGCTTCACGGAACTGCTTTCTCTCCTGAGTAGACAGAAAGATTCACTGCAGGCAGCCCCTGATTCCTGCGGGTGCCATTGCAGGCTTGTATGCTGCTCCTGGTCTGCTGGCCAGTCAGGGGAGGGCTGATGGATGGCAGCCTACTGCAGGAGAAGAGTTTCCATGCAGGCATGTCACTGCTGGGTCTTTCAGGACAGAGAGATGGCTCCCTGCAGAATTCAAGAGGAAAACATGAAAGTATTCCTCCTGCCTCCGAGAAGAAACTTGAAATGGCCAAAGGAAGAAATACTTAGCGCTTGCAAGAATGTTTGTCTCATTGAAAAACCCCAGAGGCAGCAGCACTTTGCTGGTTTGTATAGAGGCTCTGCACTGGTAAAGGACTTGCCAGCTTTTACACACTGCCCCACCAATCTAAATTAATTTGAGATCTTTGGGACTGACTCCAAAGGTGATAAAGGCGGTCAGTTTTCATTTCCTTTCATTCTTTGATCTCTCTCCTGAGGCTGCCTTCAGTGGAATATGATGAATTGATTTTATTGTTATTCTTGATGATGAGAAGACACAGCCTCAGTGGGAATAGAACAGAAACCAGGAGAGGTTTTTTTTTTATCTTTTTTTTTTTCCCCTCCAAACAAGATTTCAAGAATTTTAATTTACTGGAACTGTGTTTTAGGGACCCTGCATTGCTCTCTACTGATCTCTTTTCATTCACATGGAAGCTGGGGCTTCTTTGTCAGGTGTCTATAGCTGAATGGTGTGAAGATGGACAACTAAAACTCTGCAGCCACTATTGTGACCCATCCCTCCCCTACTTTTGAGAGAAAAATGCAGAAAACAGTTATCAAACCCACATTTGTGTTTTTCTGTGATGGACAAAATGTATTTTTGTTGAGAAAAGAATGTATTTGTGCACTGGCCATATACACCAATTAATCAAATATGTAATTTTAAACAATCTTTGCATCCATCTTTTTCCATGCATCTGACGGAAAATTTACATTACTTTTTCATATATCATGTTTTCATACGACATCATTTAACAACATCTATCGTTAGTCAGCTCTAAATCTTTGTCCCTCTAGACACTGAATTTTGGCTGGATGACTTTGGCACTAAGCCACAGCATCATAACCAGTGTCAGTAAGTTGAATCTTCTGAGGTTGTCAGTGACATTAAAGAGCCCGGCAGCTCTTTGACAGCCAGGGTAGAGGGAGGTTTACAGGACTGGTCTTACTCTTTTGAATTAGGGTTGCCATCTCTACAGGCAATTTAATGAGGAAGGTTTTTACAGTTTCTGCCTGTGAGACAGGATCTCTTTGAGCATATGGAAATGTCTCCTCACAGTTTTCTGACTTCCCAAGAAAAAAAGAAATGCCTTAAAAGTCGCCTTACACTTCTTTGAAATATGCCTGCCTTATGCCAGTGTATATAATAATACCTTTGACTAGTGAACTTTCCAAGATGCATCCTCTAGTGTTTTGGTCATATGTTGAGTGATGAGGAGAACTGAAGAAGTCTGAAGGCTCCTTTTCTTTTTTTTCTCCTTTTCTCTTCAATGTGACAGTGAGGTTTTGTAAATGCTGAGGTCGGTGGGAAAAAAGTCCTATCAAAAAAGCCTCTTATCCCAAAACAAACCATTTTCTTTGGTCCATCCAGCACCTAGTTCCACAATTCTGTTACCTGACCTACTATAAGCTCAGGTATTTGCAGTAATGGTTACTCCAAGTTTGTCTACACAAGGAGCAATAAATGAGGGGATTAGTCAATCCATAAATAATTGCTTAGATGATTTAAGCGTTCAACTAGTATTGAATTATTTAAATGGTTAGGGATTATGCAACCTGCTCCTCCCACTACTTTACTCTGTGGTAGAAGGATTAATATAGGTTTCATACTCCCATGTACTTGCCCAAGCTAATTCTTTGTCTGGTAATGGCTTATAACCCTAACCAGCAGCAAGCTTTACAGCCCGTCTTGCTTCCTCTGCCTTCACTTCTTCAAGGATGCTTTCTGTAGCCCTCTAGATGTCTATATGCAAAGAAACATACTTCATTCTAAAAGGAAAGCGAGAGGTATTGCCCTCGGGAAGGCCTAAACAGAGCCTCAGAGGAAGCTGGTATGAAACACCTTGTATGTTACTAAATGCATACCTAGGTGGGGCATTCTTGTGTTACAGATCTGCTGCTACTACATGCAACCGTCCTTTCAGAAACTGACAATGCCGTATTTTGGAACAAATCTTATTTTTACCCCCCTTTCTGTTGAGAGGCTGTTACAGGGTCTCCTAGTCTCTGGCTTCCTTCTAATTGCCAGTCTGAATATTGAAGCCTGATTTACATCCAAACCCAATTTATATCTTTGTCATAACATTGCCTTTCCTTCTCAAGAACTCTGTTTCTTGCCTGGTGCTTTAAGTGAAATGTACAGACAGGAATCATAACTTTTCTTTAAACCTAACTCAGACGATGGACTCTTCATGTCACTCATTATTGCAGCCTAATTTTGTACTTCAAGGTGAAGCTAAAGTTTCTTGGGCATTGGTGATTGAATTAGACGTGCAAACATTAGTTTTATACTCAGAAAGCAAAAAAATAATCCCCATCCACATCAAATGTAGGAACTATTAGAAGCAGAATAGAGAACACATAGCCTTTACGCCACTTTTTAAGCCCATGACTTGACCATGCCTTGCATGCTCAGTGCAGTCCTGCTCTCCTTAGTTTAGAAAGGGTGTATTGAAGCTAACAGTAGGGCTTCAGGGATGATCAGGGATATGGACTGGCTGAATATATATGGCCTGTTCAGCCTGGAAGAGACCACTTGGAAATGTATGATAGAGGTTTACAAAATATGGGAAAAGGTTGATGTGGATTGACTGTTCCTTGTTTAATTCCACACAAGGGTTAGGGGCCATGTGATGAAATTATTGGGAACTAGGTTCAAGACAAAAAAACGGTGAGATTCTTCATGTGATAAACAGTAAACATGAGGAGTCTTTGCTGAAAGACACGGTGGATTCAAAGAATTTACACTGGCTCAAGGGCAGATTGCCAATCATTTGGAAGAAAAATCCACTGTGGGTTGCTTAATAGTCAAACTACAGCTAGTGAAGGAAATCCCCTGAGCTGAAAATGTTTTGAGGCTATAAGAGTACCAGAAGGAAGTCTTACGTGTGCTTGTCCTATTCTTATTCTTCCTGTTCTTACTCTGGCCACCGTTGAAGAAAGGGTAATGGGCTAGGAGGACCCTCTGTCTGAGCTAGTACTGCAATTTGTATGTTATTACCATTCTATATTGCACCACTGCTTTATGCTGTAACAACAATTACCTGTTTCCTTTGGAAATACTTTGACTGACATATCCTAGGATCACACTTGCTTTTTCTCGTAGTTGCATCACTTGGTAGCTAAAGTCATACTATAATTAACTAATGCTCCCTGCTTCTTCTCCTCCTTAGTCATCTGCAGTTAATGAACTCTTAGCTTATGGTAGCAGTTGTCATTATTACTCCATGAAAATATGATCTTGCGTTGAGTATCTTGGAATTTCATCCCATTTTTGTGTCTTCAGCAGTCTTGCTCCTCCAGTTCTTGGATTTGCAAGCCTCTCTGAGCAAAATGGGACCGGTCTCCTTGATGCTATGAGCAAATAACAGCAGCACACTGTCTGTATGTCAAGGTTACTTGCAAAAACATTAAACAAGATGGGACCAATACTGCTCCCTGAGTAATTCTATTAGTAGCTTCTCTACAGACTGATACTTCCCCTTTCATCAGAATCCACTGCTGCTCATCTTCAGCTACTTCCTTCCCCCTTCAAAGTTCTGCTATCTGGGCCCCGATTTTGTACGACCTGTGCATGTGCAGGACCTTCTGTGCTGGCTCTTCAAAGGCAGGTGGCACTGGGTTAACCTTGCTCTACTGAAATCAGTTGCAGTTTCCCTGTGCCATTGACTTTAGTGCTGGTGGAGACAGACCAGCATCAATACCACGAAAATGTTATGCAGGTCTCTTCTTGAAAGAACAGATCTGCTTTCAGCTAGGTACTTCATTGCTTCCTTGAAAACCATGAAAAACTACAATAGATTCAAATTATGCTTCTGTCCCATTTAGAAAAATGACACAGTGACACTTAAAACCTTTGATTAAAACTTCTTTTGCTTCTGAACTACTTTTTGCCTACGCAGCATTAATTGGCAGGCTGTGATTAAAGCCAGAAAACTTTCTATCTCATTGCTACAGTTGCAAGCAATGTAAGGTAAATTAAAGGGACAATGCTGTATTCCTTTTAAGTTAAGAAACATTTTTAAGGAAAGCACAAGACCCTTTAAAAAAGGGGGAGTAGAACCTCATCATTTTGCAGATGAAGATGAGGACAGCACTTGTGAAGATGTCATCCCCAGTGACTGAATTTCATTTTGGATTGGAGTTGCAGAAACCTCTAGCACCTGAAGGTGCACTTGGGTGTTGGAGATGATAGTGCCAGGCACCTGATTTGACTGAGATGGGAGCCCCTGCTGTACTTGGTTATCTATTTTCTTTCTTCCAGCCTTTTGGGTACCTCTTTATGGTGTGAGAGATATTTGAAATTGCCCAATAGGTCTGTGCGTAGGTCCTGTGCAGTTATTTCTGTGCACACAGAGTACTGCTACTCAGGTTTGTGTCAGAGGAACAGTGTAGGCACTTCCAGATGCTAACCCAGGTTTTTCCTGATGCTCATTTGCATGTGCCTCTTCTGTGGGATTGCTCTTAGATAAATTACAACCCATTTTTAAGATTTGTTTTCTTAATCTTCAAAATAGGACCAAGAAGTAATTTCAATATAGAGAAGTCGGTCAATGTTTTCCTTTGTCTCTGGGGGATGTTCCCTGTTTCTTGAAAAGTAGCATTTTAAAAGAAGAAAGTTTGGCAGACATGGAGCCTGCAGCCAGGCGCTCATTTCCCAGATCCTTATTTACAGGAACCAGCCAAAGAAAACTGACTTTCTATGAAGTTGCCAAGAGAAGTAACATGGGGCAGGACAAGTGCTGCAGCAAGAGACCAAACCGAATCCTTTAAAATTTCATCATGTGTCAGCTGCTTTTTTGGCAGGAGTGTGTAACATAGTTGTAGCTTTAGAAAGTGAGCTCAGTGGAAGTGTGGTTAAGAAGGTGAATGTTCCAGAAGCTCTCTGTGCATGCATAAGCGCAGCTGCAGGATGGTTGCCCTCCTGGCCAGCCCCTTGCTGTTTTGCTGGCTCAGCTTACTCTATGGACTCAACAGCATTGCTCAAGGGAAAACTCAATTACTTGGAACTTATCAAGAGGTTGCTCAGTTACTTAATCATTACAATGGCTCACTTGTAATTTCCTCCAACCTGTGGTATAGGTGCTTGCATTTTACAGAGATTTGAACAATCACATTCACTTTGATTATAATTGGAGAGACTTTCCTTTGGCATAAATGGACAGAACGCCACAGGACTTAGGATGCGCATCTTCAAGTAGCAGTGGAGGATCCATAGTTTAAACCATCCGCCTGCAGAGAAAGGGAATTTTTCTACTGTGTACACTCAGTAATGGATTGACCTGTGGCCGTTCATTGATTGAATACAAGCCCATCCATCTGAGAACACTTGCATTTAATTTGCAGGAGTGTGGTAGAAGCTGTTTAGTTACATTATCATTGTCATTGCTGATGTGCATGAAAAGAGCTGTAATTTTACTGTCCCTCATTTAAAAACAACTGTTTGAAGCACTGAGTGCTAGTGACACTGATTTCTAAACAACGTAGAAACAGCATTTCTTCTTCTCATGACATCTGGTCAAGGGTGATTTACAGTGAGGCTTTCAGTGAGTGAATGAGAAGGAATTATGTTTTCCTTCTTGACTCATGGAAGTGTCTTTTCCTCATCGCTAGAGGAAATTCCAGCATGGTGGCAATGTCTCTTTGAAGTGTTACAATCCCTCAGTTAATACTTAGCACTAAAGCACATGCTTTTGTGTTTGTAGATTTCCAAAGAGGGTAAATATTTTCACCTCTGTAAATTAGGCTGACAGAGACCTAGTCAAGTGATTTGTGCTGGAAAGAACAAACTTCCTGATGTTTATGCACTTGCCATCACCTCCAGCTTATTGTGAATCACAGCTCAACTCCTTTTAAGTGAATTAAAGTGGATGGAGCTCAGCACCTTCCTTCTGAGGTCCTTTATTCTTAGCTATGGTGAAGCAACATCTAGTGGAAACAAGATTTGCAAGTAGACACAAAACTCAGTCTTACATGTAAGGTAATACAAGAGGTTTACACATCAAGAAAATTAGGAAATAAACATGGAACTTTAGGAAGAGATGCAGTCTGTTGGCATGCTTGAGCTGTAATCAGAGAAACATTGGCCGCACGTGCAATGTCCTGGTTAAGGTGTTCCTAAGGGCTACCCCAGTGTCTCTTTTCTCCCTCTTTCTCTCTTTTTTCCTCTTCCTATCCTTTTTCCTTTCCCTCTCCTTCTTCTCTCCAGTGGTTGGCTTTAAGAGAGACCTTCTGAGTCTCCATGGCAGACCCCCTGGTGATGTTTGCTGAGCTGTCAGAGGGCCTGAGTGGATCTGGGATCATGCTACTTGTGAAAGCTAATTCCTGCTATGTATTGCGTGACACAGCTGAGGGGCTGGGATCTTGCTTGTTAGTGGTCTGCCTTGTGGATTTTGCATTCTTAAGAAGTGTCCCTCAGCATTTCCTCTATCTGTCATAGTCCCTTCTTCCCTTTGTACCCCACTGTGACACATGGGTAATCTCAGCAACACCATAGTGGCTATAAAGGTCCCTCCCAAAACTGTGATCCTACGTATATTTCTTCCAAATGAAGATGAGGGTATGGGGTTTTTTTCAGGACTATGTGATGGGCTGCCTTGGCATGGTCTGGGCAGTATGCTCAGGGTCTAACACGAGGGAGCTGTGTGTCATGAGAAACACCCTAAGAGTATCTGGAGAGGTAAAATCAAAGGTAGGCAGGCAAGTCTCCCCAGTAGGCTGAGTGGGCATCTAAGGGTGCGGATTTGAAGGTCAAGTGCATGCTTCCCTGGGAAAGTTTTCCTGCCTTTCACCTGTGCAGGCACTTCCTACTTGTTCAGTGGCTTTTTAAACTGTTGTCAGCTGTGAGGAGCACAACTGAACCCTCTGAGTGTGTGTATGAAGAACTTCCTTTCATTTGTTTGGAATCTTCTGGTTTCATAAAATATTCCCAAGTTCTTTGCATTTGAGGGCACAAAGGAAGAAAATTTCCCTGTTTTCTCCATACCACTCAGGATTCAATACATGTCATTATATATGATGTTATATTCCCCCTCAGTCACTGTTTTTCTAGACTGAAATGTACTTGTCTCCTTAGCTATTGCTTTTACAGGAGTTGCTTCATTTTTTTGCTTTATATCAGTCCTTCACTCAACCCTTTCCAGTTCTGCTATATACTTTTTGAGATGGAAGGGCCAAAATATGCCCAGTATTCAAGATGTAGATACATGGTAGGTACACCATGACTATGTCTTGCCTAAAGACATTGCTAAAGACATTTTCCACAGGCCTGAAGGCATGGGGTTCCAGGGCTACTAGATATTCATGCCGTGGTGTGCACTATGTTGTACAGCATTGCGTGGTCTCTGTTGGCCATGCCTCTCTCTTGGAGATGCCTGGGTGCATCACCTGTGTGCAGACAACACAGAATAAAAGTACTTGCAAGCTACTTGGTGTAGCAAGGGACGTGCTCACTTGGTAGGCTGAGTGGTCTCCAGAGACCGGATGAGTAGGTTCCCTCCAGGGAATGAGGCCTGGAGGGTGCTGCTGTGGGCACCATAACAGGAAAGTGCAGCACAGCCGGGGATATCGTCTTGCTCTGAGCAATTGTCTTTGATATCATCAGAAGCCTGTAAATCACTGCGGGTGCTGCTCCTTTGCTTCCATTTAATCTGTTGGATAAGACATATGAAAACTGTGCTTAGAAGTAGATAAAACAGTTTCATCCCCTCCACTGATCATGATGCAATGAAGCCAAATTCTCTGTTGTCCCCGAGTGAAATATCGTGCTCATTGATGTGGCTTGCTACAGAACAACTTTCTTATTCTTTCAGCTAGTTAGAAGAGTATGCGCGGTTTGCTTTTCTTTTGAAAAAGACAGGGTAAGAGTAAGAAAACGCCTCATGCCCATGCAAAAGGCTGTGAGCTCACCTTGCTACCTTAGATTTTGCTTAGTAAAATAGACATTATGGTGCTCTGCAGCCATGGCCATGGAGATGGGGACCTGACTCCCTGTGCCTTGGTCTCATTAAAACACCATTTTCGTAAACACTTGTAGCAATAACATGATCTAGGCACATCTTTTTTTTCTGCAAAACACAGTATTAACTGGGGAAAAAAAGGTTCATGATTGAAAGTAAAGTATGAGCTCTGTGTTGAATCAAATAAAACTACTCAAGGACATCATAAGAATTATTGTTACAGATTATGGCAAATAGCTGTCAGCACTAGGCTCATTAATGCCTATTGGTCCTATGCAGCAAAAAGCTTGTTTATGCAGAAGAGAACATGCTCTTCACATTTCCTAGTTATGCAAAAGAAGTACTTTATAGAAAGTTTTATTTTATCAATATTTTATTTGATTATTTCAGATCACTTTGTAGATCCCATTTGGTAGAAAACTTGCAGTTTCAGGTACTGAAGACTGTATGGCTATATGCACTCACTGAAGAATAGCTCCTGGCTGACGCTATTACAATTGATTCTGCAGGTTTATTCCCTTGTAGATAAAGTCTTGGATCACGTGAGTGTTTAGTACGAACTCTTGGCTAATTCGGATGGTGCAAGGCCTGACTCTCGGTCAGATGGATCACAACCTTTTTCTGTTTCTTTGTTTCTTAATCTGCAAAATGGGACAAATACATTTCTGTTCAGGGGAGAGTCAGTGCTGTTGCTTGTATCAGCAGGAAACGGCTTTTTCTTGACAGTTAAATCCACCCAGCTGAAGCCATTCTTGGGTGACTCTCACAAAGCTGCTATGCTAAGCAGCTGGCTGAGGTAGAAAATGTCCCACAACCTTGGAGTCTGCTTTCTACAGCCTGGGGCAAACAATAATTGGTCATGCAAATGTGCTGCAGACACATCTTCAATGTTTTATTTCTTCTAGCAGCACTGGAAAAAGACCCATCCTGTTGTCTATCACTGCAAGGAGTAGGGATTTATGTGTGTGTGTAGCTTCAATTGCACTCTGCCTGTCCAAAATAACATGGCACTTCTTTTTCCTATCAGATGTGCTCTGTAGACATATATATTTCCGTTTAAATACAGCGTAGTTCCTTTCACTAACACAGACCTTTAAATTCGAAGTGATAACCAGGAATAAGTGACTGGGAGCTGCACTTTATTTTTCACCCCAGATGACACCTGCAGACCATGCCCTTCCTGGGTGAGGGGCAGGAAGTCTTCATAACTCAGCACACATGCTCATCCGTTCTGCACGCTATTAGTGTCACTCTCCTAAAAACAAGTCGTAGGCTTGTTTTGTACAGAATCGGTGGGGACGGTCTGGCCATAGGCTGTGGCCATAGGCTGTAAGCAGCAACCGTGAGATGGGTTTGTCCACCGCTTTGAGTTTTGTACCGGTGAGGTTAGCTGTCTTGCAGCCTCACCTCTAAGTTACGAAAGGTTTTGCACAGTCACTTGTCGTACGAGTTTTCATCGGGGCTGATATTCACACAGATAGTGTACCACACGTACAAGCAGGTCCTTCAACAGAAGTACTTCTTTTGTAACAGCCTCATCTCTACTGCTTTTCCCAAGCATGGGATTGGCCTCTTAAAGCAGTTTTGTTTCAGCATCATGCCTTTGTCTGACTAGACCTTTTAATTTGGCAGCATCAAACAGCTGAGGCTTTAATGGGGCCATGTTTGATTTTCTCTTATCGCTGCATCTCTCTGTGCTCCCTGGCAGCAGCAAAGGTGCTTCCTTCATGCATTTTGTCTGACAGAAGTGGCATATTTTTATTCACAAGAGATACAGACTCTCAACAGCTCATGGAAATGTTTCTTTTAATTTCCCTGGGTGGTGGTTCACATAATGCCCTGTGCAGGAATTTCTGTTTCTACTATGGTAGAAACAAGATGACCAGGGTGGCAAAATCTGCTACTGCAGGCTGCTGTCATGCCGCCATTGCATAAAACCCTAAGGCAGCTACTGGCAATTTGGTGGGCTGGAGCACAGAACTGGAAACTGGGATCTGCATCAGGCTTTCCCTCTCCTCTTATTTCGCAGGGCTACAAAGCAGGAATGATGTCTCATGGGTGATGAGCCTGCCCAGTGCTGTCAAAGCTGCAAGAACACAGACTCTCAGGAGGCTCTTGCACCAGGTGCAGATGCTGGACCACTCTGTTGTGAAGCGGCTGCTCCCACAGCCCCTCCCAGCCCCGTGGTTTGTGGCTTTTCAGGTCTGCTGGCAGTGAGGGGAGGAAATGTGCTTGCTGCTCATCCTGCCTCCCCAGGGCTTGCAGACCTGGTCCTCAGATGTGAACAAAGCGTATGTGCTCCAGGCATCACAGTAGGGGCTGACCAGAAGAACCTGCTCATACAGGGCCTGTATTTCAGCTCCTTCTAGCTCTCTATTAAGAACATAGCTGTTTTTCAGAGACATGCCATGGTATATCATGGTGGCAAGACAAGAGCTTGCTTTTCAAGTAGCTGGAGATGAAGTTAGTTTTGCCATGCAGGGAGACCTGGAAAGTGCGGCATAGACCATCCTGGAATTGGCAGCGTTTGTTGCTGTTAGTTGCTGGCTGGTGTTAAACCATGACAGACCAAGGATGCAATGTCAGGAGAAACAAAGGTGTGGTCTTAATGTTTGGATAGCCTCCTGCTTTACTGCCCCCAAGGTGATGGGGAATTTGTATTTACAATGCATTTACCTTCTTTTCCTGGGAAGTCTACTGCTGCTGGGGAGCTTTACCTGTGGGGTTGCTGTGTGTTGGGGAGCAGCAGTAGATGAGGGGTTCTGGCCATCACAGGGATATAGGGCTGTGCCTTGAGCACTGTTGGGACATAGGACTGCTCAAAGGTAGGGCTTTCTTTATGTGACTGTGACCTCCCACAGGTCCACAAGCACCGTATTCGGGCTCAGGCTCCTAGTTTTACAAGTGGAGAGAAGATCTCTTTCTTTTACCTGTCCCTAGCAGAAAAGACCTTCTATGAGGAAAAATCTCTAATGTGCAGGGTAACTTTCAGCATATGTGGTTTGGTGCAGATATAGTTTCACCCACAATCGTTGGGGAACAAAAGGATTTGTCCACCTATTATTTAATTTTCTATGTGACATCAGTGTCCAGAATCAGACTACAAAGATCAAGCAAGGAAAGAAAGAACAGCGGACAGGGCTGGAGTCCTGTTACAATGCCCATCCCAATCATATTGAGGAAATCTGGTGCTTTTGTAAGAAGTGGTGCTTTTAATCTGGCCTGTCAAAAAAATCTGGTCATTAATTTGTATCTAGCAGTGTGAGCAGTGTGGGATCTGGATCAAAATGGGTCTTTGGGCTGGCCTGCCTCATGGCAGCAAAAAGAGGAAGCATCACAAATCGTAGGCAACAAAAGATGCTTTCCTAAAACTTGCTGACATGAGCAATGGACTGAGATCTTTTCTCTGAGCTGGAAACAAACACCAACAGCCAATAGGATGGAAGGAAGGGAGGAGGTAGGTCATTTGATTGACACAGCATTTTGCACTGAGCAGGTTACTTCCACAGGGGTACTATTTGCCATGATCACTGTGCATTACCATACTCCTGCTGTAGGAGTGAATGGGTATGTTTATGCTGAGATGCTTAGCATATTCTAGCAGCTCTTTATAGAGATCATTATCTATAATTAGGTAAGTGTGAGTAACTGTTATTGCTTTTATGCTAAAAATTGCTGCATGTGGAGCTGAGGAGGGAGAGAATTATGATTTAGACATCAGACAATTGGACTTAATTTGTTTAAGAGAACTACTAGTTGTGGCTACTTGAAACAATAGGTCTTAAACTCAGAAATAAAATGCTTTTCTAAAAATATTTAGTGTTACTGTTCATATGCGTGTCAGTATTTCCACTAGAGATAAGTGGTTTTTGACTGAAACTTAGCATATGAAAATGTCAGTCAGTGCACTGCTGAACATAATGGTTCTGATTTTGCCTTTTATCACAGATGTTCTGCTGAACTACAGTGAAGTTCATTGGTCCCTTTCAGACTGATCAGATTTCCAGGCAGGATTTAGAGATGCATTTGCTGCTCCCACATTGTGATAATAGTGGATTCAGATGTGGTTCATAAAGGTACCTATGAAGTTAGTGCCTGTTCCCTAAAGGCTAAAGTTCACCACTATGCACAAGCTGGGCTCTAGGTCTAGATTTCACCTACTGTGAAAGGCTGTGCTGCCTTTACTTGCTTTTGGAAAAGAATCACTAAGCAAATGTAACTATCCCCAGTACCCTCTGCTGTATTGCAGCAGCCTCTTCTTTTCCTGAACTTGCTCTGGGACCAGCACTGTTCCTGCCCCGGGGGGCTACCACAAGTGTTACAATCAGTGTGATGGAGGGTACTCAGGACTATGTGGACTGTGGGCTTCAGTGCAGTCCAAACATGCTGTAGACATCTGCATAAGGATAACTTTTGCCCTTACTCTCAGTATCGCAGGTCTGTAGCCTGTTCAAATGCCTTTTTGTGGAATCCTGATGTGCTTCTCACTTCCAGGGAGAACTGACCCAGCTCTCAAGCTTTCAAAGCAATTATTTTTAAATGCCTGTACTACACTCTCAGTTTTGTCACTGACAATTTGGCTGGTTCTTTTATGCTTTCTGCTTTATTCTGACAAGTCTGGAGTGGGAAATTGACTGCTTGATTTAGTTGATATGTGAAATAAATAAAAAAAAAGTCTATGCTGCTTTTACAGAGCTGAAACAGTGTGATATTTGGGGCTTAGCATTATCTTCCATGTGTGAGTCAGTGCTGACTAAATAGTTGTTCATTTTCTTGGGTTCCTGTGCTGGAGCATAACCAGTGGTGTGTGTGGGCAGTACGGGCTGATGGGCTCCATGGACAGGCCAGTGGTAGATGTCAAGGGTCCCCAGGGATGCTGGCCTGCTGCAAACTGAATCCTCTGCAAGCCTTGTGGCAAAGTTATGCTTCTAATGCCAGAATGTGAGAAATCCCATTAACATGAACCTAGAGTTTTCATGGGAGATTATTCCAAGGGAGAGACCTATATGAATGAAAGCTCTGTCATCAGATAAGCAGACAAGGCATGGCATGAAAGCCATGGAGAACAGTTCTTTACATAGGCTTTTCTGCCCATTATCACAATTATGCATGAGGTCTTGAATTTAGAAGTATTTTGACAAAGCTGTCTTGGTTTCTTGAAAATCATGACTATTTAGCCCAGCAAATCAAATCCTAAGCATGCACATAGGATGGGCGCTAAGCTATCTCCAGTCATGAGATGGATGCTGTCTGGTCAAACCTTAAGTGTGTGCTCAGTGCAGGCAGGAAGAATGGAACCCTGGCAGTCAAAAGCATTCTCCCTCAGGTTCAAATCCTTCTCTCTGATGTATGCAACAAGGTGAATTGCTGTTTGTGGAGAATCATGAGGTGAGGCTTTCTTAATCCTGCCTATTGAACACAGTACAAATGGGTTATGAGGAGGATCTGATCCTCAACCTCTTGTATGTCAGATAACAGCCCTTTTGAGCAGATCATAGAGCCAACCATCAACTGACATAAGGGAAGAAGTAGTGAAATAGCTCTAGCTAGAAGCTCACCCCCTGGACTAGAAGCCCAAAATGTTTGAAAAGCGTAAGAGATGTGTTTAGTCTGCTCCAGCTCAGGTAGAAGACTCTCCTACAGATCATCAGGTAAGTAACCAAAGACATTTATGTGCAAAGATAGTGTATAAACTACTGTCTTCTGTGAATACGTTCTTGCTAGCTCTCCTCCCCTCAGCCCCCAGTAAGTTTTAAAGATTAGATACCATTAGATAATAGTATCTAATTTCAATCAAATCCAGCAAATTGAAAGAAGTCTTAAGAATACCAGATTTCTTCAATAAGTCTTTACACTGTATAGGCTGGAGAACATGTGTTGTTTCTAAACCCATTTGTTTGCTCCACAAGAACAGGCTGATAGACTTAGGTGGATGTCATGAGAGTTCGGCTGGACTGCTAGCAAGTGTGTGAATGCTAACAGGCTAGCATACATGCACTGCTGATCCATTTGACCTCTTAGGCTATGTCTGTCCTGCCGCTGCTGTGTTCATGTCTTACCTTGTTGACTTCTATAAAACAGATCCTGGGCATGAAGTAATATACATGCAGTATGGGTGGCAAGGGGAAAAAAATGGAGGAGCAAGCATGCGAGCTAAGCTGTTAGATAATAGAACAACACTTAAATACCTTAAGCACCATCTTTTTTCCTTTGTGTCTTTGTTAACTTAAGTGAATCCCAAGTTGGCTGATTTCCAGGACCTCTTTCTTCAGACAATCCATGTGCCTTGGGAATCACATGCACTTGGGGATGAGGTTTCTACCAGAGAGTGGGGTTCTGCGAGGTCAGACTACAAAAATACCTTTGAGGACACAGTCTGAAGTGAATGGTGGGGTGAAGGATGTGAATGCAGACATCTAATCTGGAGAAGATGCTGCATACTCTTTTTTTGCAGCAATGATTTTGTAATGAGTCTTTATGCCCTGATTAGGTGTGTCTGCGGCAGGGAATGCTTCATCAGCCAGCCTGAGCTATTGCAGCCTGACAAAGATATGACTGAAGACGTAACCGTCTACTCCAGAACCACTGTGTGCTACCATCACCTGGGGAGGAGGAAGATACGAATGAGTATCCTTCTGCAGTAGCTGGCTTTTTGGTTTGATTATTCTCCTTGGATATGTATTCACTGAGCCGATCACAGCAACCCCAAAGAGATTAATTACATGTATTTTTAAATTCCCTAAGTGCACATTTGCATAACTAGCATTTTTAAATATTCATAAATACATATTTGCTTGATAGATTGTAGCGGCATTATTTGCAGCTTCAAAAGGGACCTTCAAGTAATCAAGCCAGAAATGTTAATCATTTCTTGAGGCTCAGATGTATGATCAGCATACTGTAGCACAATAAATACATTGAGAATCAGCTAGGGGCATGGTAACTGAGTGGATGCTGCTATCCTGTGGCACATGGGAGGAAATCTGACCCAGCATAACCCCCTATCACTATGGTTTAGCCGGACCTCTTTGCATGTACTACAGACAGAAAGAAGACTCATAGATAACTGCTATGGATCAGCTCATTTGGGTTAAGTAGATGCTACATCTTCACTAGCTCCACTTTCCCAGTGACAAAAGCCTTGCAGGCATGCCACTGTGGACATTCTCGGAAAGGGTGTGTATCCTCATGGCACTCTGCACTCTCAGCCTCAAAGTGGATGTCCATAGTTTTAAAAGAAAAGGTGTCGTGGTTTAAGCCCTGCCAAGCAGCCTGCTCATTCACACCTCCCCCCCCTGCTTCCTCCCTTAGCTCCCAGAGGGATGGAGAGGAAAATTGAAAGAACACAACTCCCATGGGTTTAGATAAGAACAGTCCAGTAACTAAGGTATAACACAAACCACTGCTGCTACCACCAATAATAATAATGACAAGGGAAA